>JAVTVY010035143.1:0-151506 GCA_036873755.1 Hanleya hanleyi | reverse complement strand
TGATATTTTTACTAAACCATTGATTAGATTAATGATTTTAATTATATGGGGAAAAGAATCCGATATTAACTTAATCCGGAGATGAAAATTCCCACTATAGAGAAGGAAAATACATCCCATGTATTTTTCTTCTCTCGAATGGGAATTTTCATCCCATGATCAAGTTTCATTAAATCCTCTTAACCCTATCTGGCCTGGGGGCTTTTTGAGACCTGTCCTGGCTTGGGAGGGGGGGGGGGCTGAAATGCCCCCCCCCCCTAATTGGCTTTTTGTTACCGCTTGAGCTAGGGGGCTGAAACTTACCACACTATACCCTTGGGTCAAGCTCTACCAGAAAATGTAAAAAAATCCAAGATGGTCACTTTGATGACATCACAGTGATGTCATTTTCAAAAACTGCATTTTTTGGTCGATTTTTCAGTCGGATTTTCCGAATTTTTTATTTATGCAATTTCTCCGCAAAAACTGAATGATAAATTAGTAAATATTAATGTGATGTGAAATAAAATAGTTTTTGCCCACTTCTCATTGCGGAAAAGCAGAAATTTTGAAGAAATATGACAAAAACATCACTCTTCTGGTACCCCACGTGGCCGCCATCTTGATTTTACCTGTGATCCTCTGCTCAGGGGATTATGCAAATGGGCTCAAAATGACCCCAATATGACAAACTATAAAGTCAAGGAGTTTCAGCTCTCCATGTTTTGTCATGCTGGAGATAGAGCAGAAAGTTTGGTAGGAGGGCCCCCCCAGGCCAGGCAGGGTTAATGTATAGAGAGAACCCACCTTAGCTTGTTCTTCTGGTTCATAGATCATCCTGGCCTTGTTCTGGAATTTCGTCGCTGCAGCCTCGTTGACGGCAATCTGGGAAGCAATGATGTTACGGGTACACAGCTTACGGACCTCGTCCTTGATCTCAGCCACCATGTCGAGGTCATCCAGGGAGTTGATTCCGAGCTGTTTCAGAGCCGCAGTGATTTCACTGAATGCACAAACAAAATTATGTAACAGAACGAGTTAAAAACCCAATGAATCTCATAGTCTGCTTTGATACTCTTTCAGAATTTCCATTACATGTGCCGGATGTCCACGAAGCGCACATCTCAAAATCAGAAGTTCAACATATAATTTTTTTTTTCCAAATCTCCAAGTTTTGATCCACAGTTGATAATATACAGTTATGAGCAGCCTCTAAATATTGTGAAGTTTTTTTTGTTTTTTTTTAAATTCATTTTTACACAAAAATCCAAATGACACTCTAAGTGAAGAGTCTAGCTGAGTAGCTAGCCAGTCCCTCACCGAGCAAACTGTCTGAAAGGGCGTGTTTACCATCACTACTAAAATTCTCTCGACAAGGCTCTATAGTAGCCTAAACTTTGCATAAAGATACAGCGGATATGAGGCAGCAATTAACAGTGTCAAAAGCTCAACGTGTGAAGTTGTTTAAATATTGTTCAGGATATATTACATCTTGGTGAAGTTGTCCCTTAGATATTGTGATCACAATCAAATTTTATAGTTATTTACATTTTGACATCTGTAACCTTGAAAATTGGTCACGGTCAGTACAGAGTGAACATGACTTAAGTCTCATAAGGCACCATTGCGCCAAATATCCAGTCTTCAGCTCCCGATCTCCTTGAGAAACTGCATTCACAATGCTGTTCAAATATTGACCTGTGACCTTTGGAAATAGGTCAAGGTCAGTCTGGCATGAAATTGACTAATAGACTCTTATAAGTCAACATTGTGCTAAGTATCAAGACTCTAATCAAGTTGTCCCTTAGAAATTGTGTTTTTCAGCAAATAGGACCACTGTTCACATCTTGACCTCTGTGACCTTTGAACATATATCATAGTCAGTCTGGAGTGAACTTGACCTGGAGGCATTAAAAAAACACAGCATTGTGCAAAATATCCAGTTGCGGGGGACAAAAATACTGTAAGGATTCTCCGATAAAACAATTTTTTTTTTTTTTTCTCGGACACTTACTCCCTGACGAGTGTGCTGGTTTCCACAAGAAGTCTGTCCTGTAGGATGTCAACCATCTCGTGCACGTCAATATCTTCCTGTCCCAGGGCCATCAGGGAGTGACAGGCCTCCGCCCGCACAGCTGGTCTCTCCTCATACCTCAGGGCCCAGACCAGACACTCTCTTACCTCGGGTATTGCCACGCCTATCTTACCCAGAGCTGCCAATGAAAATGTGACATTAAAATATACACCACTGCATAAAAATGTACAACAGTATTTTGCAAACGTCACAGATTTCAATTTGGCTAAAAGAGAAACTCCGAACATTTTTGGTCATTTTGGAAAGAACAAAAGTTGCAGTTTTGTGGAGATTTTTTCCTGAAAGTCAGTTATTCGGTTCAAACGAGGAATAGAACTGGTTGAAATGAAATCTCAGAATATAATGTTGCCAAACTGAATGACTCTTGTTTGATGATTTGACCCGCATGTTAATCCCAATAAATTTCAGAACGCATCCCAGTCCTGGTGTTTACGGTGAATTTGCCATTAAATAAATTGTCTACTTATGTACATGTATGTCACTGCACAAAAACCAAAGATCCTAAGTTCGACATAAACAGAGGATAGAATATTTCCAAAATAGATTCTAGATGCTCCTTTTATCAACTCTTTGCCCCATGATGATGCCATTTGAAGCCCCTTTCTAAACCATACAGGCTTTTCTAGGCTGCCCCATGGACCTTTTCAGTGATCACCTATAAATTGTCAGGTACAAATCTATTGGAGGGCTGGGGTCAAAGGTTTCCAAATTTTTTTTATTACTTTTAAAGAGACCAAATAAATTAAGCATGTTTGATATTCCTGAAATAAAATATTATCGAGGGAGGTTAATTCATTTATTACACAAGGCGTCAAATGGCGTCATCATGGATAAGGAAGGGGCATCAAATGGCGTCATCATGGGGCAATGGTAGTAAGCCTCCATGAGACATAGAGTCAATGACCATACACTGAATGATTCCTCTATTCTTCATTATAGGTCTTGAAATTACGACCTGGGAAATGAAATAATCAACAGCCAACTCATTACCACAACCAAGGCCTTATCATCTTAACTGGATGATCTTGCTGTTTCGGACTTACATTGAACTGCGAGGGCCTTGACTTTCCAGGCGGTGTCGTAAGTGGCCAGGTGTACCAGTTTCTTCAACACCGCCTCCTCCTCGATGGCTAGGTTACCCGCCGTGATGCAGACCTCCGACCTAACAGACACATACGAATCGTCAAAACACTGAAGGAATGCCGGCAACAGGCGAGCAGTCATGATACCTAGAAACAAGATTGGATGAAGTTGAACCTGCTTAATTGATGTTAGTGCTTAATTTGAAAATTCTACTTAACAGATTGGTTGTGAAATGTCAAATCCATCACTAGCCACATACCTAGTTCTGGAACCAAACATTGTCATATGACTGAAATACTGTTGAAAGCAATATTAAATCATATTCACTCACTCACTCGTTTTAATGGGGTAGTGTGGATAAATACAATTTTCCTGGATTAAGTGTCGGTATGCCATTAAGGATTACATTCTATAGTAATCCCTTTAATAATTCAACCCCATATCATAATACAATCACCCACAATTTTGGGGACAAAATGTGATCGGCTGTTTTAATAAATTTGATCACCCTATAATATCATTGCAATAACGAAGAAATAATGGATTATATGCATGATTTTTAAATTATTTTTTCAACTTCCTTTTCTAATAAATTTGGTAAACCTCAGACTTTATGGTGGGAAATTTCACTTCCTGTGATTGAATTCTTAGAGGGATTACCAAACATTCAACGACAGAAATGCTCTAAAAGCACTTTTAATTCAGGCATACTGCAATGAGCTTTCCTCAAATTCTTATTCTATTTTTGGAGAGGCAGTATCAGCCACATACTAGTTTCTCCCAGCCCCAGTGTCTGTTCTTCCTCCTGAATTTGTGGTCCAGAATATGGTAATCTTGTAATAATTCGCACAGAAAATTTACATTTTAAAGCAAAGAACGTAACAGAAAAAGCTAAAAATATATGGAAACTTTGATTTAACCACATAGCTTGTCACATAATCTATGATTTTAACAGGAGAAAATGGCCAGTTTTCCAGAAACTTTCCCTCAATAAAGGTTAGAAGAGATTATCGTACTCTGAAATCAGTTGAAAAGTATGAGGCGCCGTTTGTCACTTTCTGATTTAATCTACTGATTTATAAATATCGGGTATTTAGCAGTCGGATATATAAATATCGGGTATTTAGCAGTCGGATATAAAAATTTGCAAAAAATGAGCGTGAAATAAACACCAAGTTCAGTCAATTTTAAATCCTATATCAGCGAATAAAATCCGAGAAAAATTTATAAATACCTATTTTGGATTTCAAGATATATATATCTCTCGTTGTGTTATTTCTGGGATATAAATTTCTCCACCATATATATATATATTCCTGATAAAGGATTTCTCATTTATATATCCAAGGTAACGTATCTTACTGATATATAAATATTTAAAAATGTGTAGTTGGGTATATATATATCCATCTTCATCTAACTCCGGATTTACAAATACTGAACTGAGAAAGTCTCATATATAGATATCCCAGTTATAATATGCTAATGACTTGCGATACGTTTACCGCAAAAATGATGATGTCACACTAAGCCTCTTCAAGTGTACCAAGGGTCGGCAAACACCGCTCAATCATTCCGCAGATTCTCATGTGCGGTATTGTAAACACACGCTAATTTGTGGGTCATCTGTGAATATTATCGGGCAAATTCATTCAGGTATTTCTTACTTTTAACCAGCGTTATTCGCAGAAGCACAGAATGTATAGAAAGCTATTATTATTAGTATTCATTATGTCTTGCCCACGGATCACAAGGACTTTTGTCACCTGAAACACGAAATAGACAATATGATCTAAACCAACACCAAAACCGACAACGTCATCGGTTTTTGATACTCATCAGCATACTATTAGCATACTATCAATGGGATATCTATATATGAGACTTTCTCAGTACAGTATTTGTAAATCCGGAGTTAGACGAAGACTGGATATATATATATACCCAACAGCACATTTTGAAATATTTATATATCAGTAAGATACGTTACCTCGGATATATAAATAAGAAATCGTTTGTCAGGAATATATATATATATTGTGGAGGAATTTATATCCCAGAAATAACACAACGAGAGATATATATATCTTGAAATCTAATATAGGTATTTATAAATATTTCTCAGATTTTATTCGCTGATATAGGATTTAAAATTGACTAAAGTCGGTGTTTATTTCACGCTCATTTTATGCACATTTATATATCCGACTGCTAAATACCCGATATTTATAAATCAGTAGATTAAATCAGAAAGTGACAAACGGCGCCTCATAGAAAAGCCACCCAATACTCTAAACATTTTGACAGGACAAACCACCAGGACCCTCTCCCCACTCTCACCTAGATGACCAATCCTGCTGATAGCCTCCACCCGCATGCGCTCTGGTCCGTGGAGAATCTTCTCACACAGGTCCTCATGGACAGCCCGGCCATGCCCCGTCTTCCCCAGGGCTTGGGCAGCGGCCGCTCTCACTTCAGTGTGCCAGTCATTCCACATCAAGTCAGTCAACTTCTGGGTCACATCCTACAGGTCAAAATTAAAACAGATGACTTAGTGGCATATTATAACAGTAGATATGGGCATCAGTTTCTACAGACTTGCAGAGTAGTCAAAAAGAATGGGAATATCAGCAGAATTCAGCAGACATGGGCCAAACAAACTCAACTGACTGTTGGTGGATTATCGCAAGATGATAATATTAGGCCTATGACATACATGTAAACCATGACTGCACATCTACAGATGCTACCCGTCTACTAAAGACCACACCAAAACAAGTGATGAAAACCATGTTGAATTTATTCAAAATTTGTTGTTGTTGTTTTGGCTCAACTGTCTCGCATTCCTCAACCTTATGGCAACAATACAATCCACATTTTGCACATTACTGTGAGAACAAAGAAGAGCCTGTCTGTGCAGTGACACATGACTTTAGCTGATCAGCTACTGGTTCGTACAATTTCACTTTGCCCTATATTTTAACCTAGGAGAATATTTTGAACTGGTGATAACTGGCATAATTTTAACCATATGTACTATATTTTCTCACTATTCAATGAAAGTGTCATTATGCTTAGAATAATGTGAATAATGTATAATTTGGCAAATATTACATGAAAATATTCCAGCTAGCTACATGTATCACCATTTCAAAATATTCTCCTCAGTAAAAATATAGGGCAAAGTGAAATTACACGAACCATTACTGATCAGCTGAAGTCACAGGTCACTGCACAGACAGGCACTTCTTTGTTCTCTCAATAATGTGCAAAAGGCGGATTCAGTTGTTATCACACTATTACAAGGTCCTTTCTGAGTTTTTAAACCTCTTGGAACATGTGAGAATAGCATAATTCAATGGATTACCAGTACAATTAAAGTTAATCAGTCCGATTTATTGAATCTCGTCTGCCAACAGAAACGGGAGAAAGCATGTACATATAGTCATACAGAAACTATTTAATTCAAGTCTCAGATGTACATGAAGTCTTGCCTGATCCAAAAATATTAAAGAAACTATATGGACTAGAATCCCTTTGTAGGGTGAGTGTGTAAATGAGTCCAACAGCATGAGCAGTGGTGAAGGAAATGTGTATAGGGTCAGGCTATTTGAAGTCTCCTCGGCTAAGATGAGAATTTACAGATTTTTTCTTCATCCATATATGTTTCATCAAATTCCCCCAGATGTCCGCTTGAACAGGCATGCCACAAGTACATTTGGATAGAGATGAAGTGCAGGAAATGTGTTAAAAGAATAATTTCCTGGCCAAAATGCTATAAATACAAAGCAAACTTGTAGCCAGCCCCGTAAGACTGTCCCCAATAGGCATTAATTCAACATCTTTTCAGACAAGTCATTGCCTATGCAATTTAATGCGAACACAGTTTATACAGCAGAATTCATACCATAAAAATCAAGTTTATTGTGTTGATCTAGCACACAGCTAAATATTTAATCACTGTAATATGTATATTGACATCAGAAAATGAGGCTAGAACTGATGTCAATAGATTAACAAAAGAATGTGGCTGAAATTCCGTATCTCGTGAAGCGTTTCCGATAAAATGCAAGAGATGTGAAAAAAAAAGTGGAGAAATCATCATAAATACACACTGCATGCAATTTCTGTCTTATTTCACACTTGTGAGCAAATATAATATCCCTGGGAAAGAAATTAATAGAAATACGCCTATGTCAACAGTAGTCCTACACTCGTGAAGACGCTGCAGGTGGTATAATTGTTACATGTGCTATTTAATGTCAATATCATCAGTGTGACAGCTGAAATCCTGTATTTGCTCTATCAGTTTAGCTTGTTAACTTACTATAATGGAGCAATTTTCTAAAATAAACCAAAATTACGTGTAGGAGGTAGATAGAGAGATAATCTATTTCTAATTATTTTCTTATTTTTTATATTATATACATTTGTATTTTTTTAAATTTTTAGTAACACTAAATCATACAAACACATGAAGATTAGGATTCTAGTGATTGAAGGAAAAGATAGACTTGATGAATTGAAGACAATTAATAATTGTTAATTTCACCTCGTAATTACATAACCGAAACAATGAGTAAAAAAACCCAGAAGGCTTAAGTTTCGCTATTATTAAAGACGCATTTACGCATGAAATTAAAAATCAAAGCATCTTCTTAAGATTAATATCTTCAAGGTGAAGAGAGTTAACAAATTAGTTTCCATTTTAACGCAACGGTTCGCATGTGTGGCCCTTGTCATCCGTCTTTGTTGAGAGAAAACAAAAGCAGCTTCATCCCCACAGGCTACAGATGAAAATTATATTCCAACGCAGAATGTAAGCGGGTAATTCCTCATTATCAAGTGACAAGACAATGTGGCAGGCCTCCAGCGGAACTCCCTGTATTATGCCTCAGGCAAGATATACTAATCTTAGGGAAGTTCCGTCCAATTAGTGGAAACTCATGTGCCTAACAGCCAGTCCTGAAACTTTACAGGCTGTGCTTCATCTCCCCGTTCTCTAGCAATTAATCAGTGCACTTAAACATGTGACGTGCACAATGCAGACTGTGCATTAGCGTTAAATTGAATTTGAACTGGGGTAAAAATTGTCAAAAGGATTTCGTTGTTTTGGGAAGGGAAAGGTAGGATCTTCATATGTTATTTATAACACAGGCTTATTGGCTGAGAGATGGTAAGAAATATTCGCCATTTAAGCACACTGTCAATTAAATTTACAACTGTCTGGCCGATGCTTCACAAGTTGCAAGATTTTCCTGTCACTGAGAAAATTTATCAAGTACTTAGCTGGTGTCTTTACAGAAGTTTTAGACAAGCAAAAATATTAATCATTCTCAGCAGAACTCCAGCAAACAGCCCTGCAAATAGCTTTCATTTGAAGTGTTTGGTGTAGATAGAAGGGCATAAATTTTGCCAGGGGGAGACAAAGAAAGTCTGTGTTTTTACACATTTCCACAAGGGGGCATTGTCAGCCAACCGGGGCTCACCTGCTCAACATATATCAACACTTACACCTGTCATCTTACACCTGTCATGAAGGTAAAAGAGAAAAGGGAGCAAGGATGAAGAGAGACAGAGACAGGGTTGCTGCTAGTTCTCCAGGCTCTCAAAATACTCTCCCACTGCTTGTACAAGTAGAAATGCTGCAGGGTATCATGTGAACTGACAGGGGGTGTTACAGCCAATTTGTTCCCAGGAATTTGAAGGTGGGAGCGACATAACATAGTAAACAAGTTACGTCAGTTACGAATGGTGGACAACTAACAGTAAGGAAGAACACTGAAGGCCATCTCAAGACACAATTAGATTATATCTCAACTCCGGACCAGAAATTAGATTATATCTCAACTCCGGACCAGAAATTAGATTATATCTCAACTCCGGACCAGAAATTAGATTATAAGATCATGATGTCATTATCTAAGCCTTGTATAAAGGTAAAACCCAACAGTTTTCATTGGTCAATTAATCAGAGCTAGCACACTGTTTTTGTTTAAAGAACATGTCAAAATTTCTTAATTGTTCAATGTCGGAAAAGTATATAAATTATCACCGGTATATTTCATGTGAATAAAGGTTTGATTTAGTAGTAAATCAAGACCAAATTTCAACGGAAAAAAAACGGAATAAGAAAGTGTGACTAAAAATTGTCATCGCACCCAGTAAACGTTGCTACATGTCAGGGCATGAATTTACCATAAAACTTTACCAGACCATCCAAAGGTGAAATTCTTTAATTATAACCAGCCAGTCGGGCTGGTTAGCTAGCTTTAGAACTATATTCAACCAGACAAGTTCTAAATTCACCAGCCACGGGCTGCCGGGCTTGTGGCAATTTCGAGCCCTGCATGTATATATTTGTAGTTTTACACCCGCCATCTTTGTTAATCTCACAGCAACTGTTTTATGAGATAGTACGACACAAATTATTTGGAAGTTAGAAAATCATAGGTTGCAAATAAAGTTTACCAGAAAATGATTAATGTGACTGGTGATTTCACCATTTAAAATTCACGAAATACATAATGGGGGTGGGGGGGTGAATATGTCAGATTTACGACATACATTGACCAGTTTGCAGCAATACTTGACCGAATAATAAATCAGACAATGAAAATCGATGAGCCATACCTTTGAAGGGAGTGTATGACGATTTCCATTTGCTGATTTTTCTCTAAACTATACCAATGCCAGTATGTTTGCTTCCATGCTTGGCTATCAGGGTTCCCAACCTTCTAGAGAAATATTTTTCTAGGGGCTTTCAACGAAAACAATCAACCAGTGAAAATCCTTCTACACTGTCTTGAAGCACCAGGGGCATGTAAATATTTTCAACATCCCCAGCACTATTATTACAGCGTAAGTTCCAACTTTACTCAATATTCTGTTTTGCTAATAGCAGCAGCTACAACATTAACAACAGAGAGAAATGCATCAATATCGAAAGTATTTTACACATCAAGTAAGCATGATTAGAGTTTTAAATGAACCGTGATGTCTTCATTTAGTTTACTTTATCTGGGAATTGTTTAATTATACAAAATGTAGGCTCCAAGGATGTTTGTTCAGTGTAGGGGTTAAATTCTTCTGAATCTGATCAGCGATGTATCTTGATATCTTTACAAAATCAAGCTCCTCTATTGTCATATAATTGAATGTCACCAGGGGCAAAAAAAAACAAAAAAAAACAACAACACAGATTGAATAATAGGTATGCCCTAGGGGATAGAGTAATTAATAATGGGCCTGCGGTGAGCACAAGTTAACAAGGTCATCTATCCATCATGCCCATAGCTAAGCATTCTAATAAAAGCACAGACCCCACATGTTTTCGACAGATCGTATCATGTGGCTGTAAACTAAGAAAAGACGTAAAATTAGACAGGGCTCTACATATGACAGTTTGTGACAATATCCATCAGGAACTGTGAGGTCAGGAACAAAGCCTGAAGCGAAAACATCCCGATGACAAAGCACCTCATTAACGGAGAGTCAGCAGGGTGGACTGGCGGGGGAGTAAGGGAGGTAAACCAGTGGCATACCTTGTTGACGTTGGCAAGCCGAAAGATGACTAGAATAGACAGGAATCTATATCGAGGGCCTGTGACAATATCCATAGAGAGAAATCTGGCAAAGATGTCCCGATGGCACATCATTAGAGAGCTAGCGGGGTGGATTGTCGGGGGAGTAAAGGGAGGTAAATCATTGGCATACCTTGTTGATGTTGGCGTGGAGGGTGGGGAAGACCTTGCAGGCGATGACTTTGTGCCGCCAGCTGCTACTGTTGAGATGTTCCGCCACCATGGAGTGTACTAGCATCTGTGAAAACAAGAACGGTTAATGCGGCGACCTTATCGACACCTGGTAGCACTTAGATAGCTTTAGCATGTGAAGGCCTTACAGTACCCAGCCCAAAGTTAGTCCAACCATGGAGCCTAGAAGACTAGAGATCATTTATTGATCTAACAAGCAAAATCAGATGGTGAAGAGACTTTAACCTTTTCCTGTACCTCTTATGTATACCATACAAGAATGATAAGACTCGGGCCAGAATTTCGTTTAACATTCTACATTTGTGAAGAAAAAAAAGTTCAGACAAAAGAAGTCTAATAAAAACAAATCAATAAAAAAAAAAATACATGGTAATCCTTCTATTAATTAAATCCAACAATTAAAATTCAATCACCCCCGATTTTGGTGACAAAATTCAATCACATGTTCTAATAAATTTGATCACTCTCTAAAATCATTGAAATAACAAAGAAATAATGGATTATCTGCATGATTTAGAACTGTTTTGTCACCTTGTTCTTATAAATTTGATCACCCCCAGATTTTATGATGAGAAATTTCATTTCCTGTGATTGAATTATTAGAGATTACCGTAATCATGCACCACCAATTGCATTTGTCACACAATTTTGCTCTAAAATATATATACATATATGAACAGAACAAGTGTCCCAGATGCAGTGTATATATACATGTACATGGCTACACTGATCCCTCTAATAATTCAATCCCCCTATCAAAATTCAATCACCCCCAATTTGGGGGGCATAATTCAATCTGATGTTCTAATAAATTTGATCATTTTATAAAACCATTGAAATAATGAAACAATGGATTATATGCATGATTTTGAACCATTTTGTCAACTTCCTGTTCTTATACATTTGATCACCCCAAATTTACGATGAGAAATTTCACTTCCTCTGATTGAATTATTAGAGGGATAACCATGTGTGTTATTTTACTTATACCACTTCTCCACATCAGAAGATCCCTATTTTTATACCTAAATATAGATATATATATATTTGGAATTTAACAATAAATTGAAAACCTCTCAGTGAAATTCAAAATGCCTGCAAACCAGTCACATGCGTACAAAGTACTCAAATTAATCCAGAAATCAATGGTGTTTCACCGTAAAGCCAATAAATCACCTTTTTTTTTGCTGGAAAAATGATATGAAAATATTGTATTGGACATCATGGAAGTGAATAAATCTTGTACGCAGCAATGTTTGTTTACTTACAGAATTCGAGCTAACTTTACCCAGCAGGGCAATAGCTCGTTCGTGCTTCACCGAGTCCTCAGTGGCCATCAGCTGTTGGATGATTTCCCCTACCACGATAGAATCACACACGCCGAAATGGGCCAGGCACTGTGCAGCAGCCCAACGGTCAGCGGAGTTCTCCCCCCTGAGTGCATCTCTCATGATAACCTCTGCCTGTGAATGAGAAGAAACAATTTTCCATGGATTATATTTTAGTTTGTATACACACAAGGATGCTGGTATTTTTATAGGATGTAGATTTGGAAATTCTCAAACTTCACACTATTGACAGATTGATAGAAGAAAACTGAGCTTGTATATTTGTTTTCATGATTGCGGTATTAATACAATATACACTTGTAAAACATAACAAGATACATCATGAATACAGAAATTTAGAATATTATATGAATAAACATGTAGCTATATCAGGGGTCAAAATTTACACCTATCTACCTGTCCCTGCGTGAGACAGGTAGAGAAATAAAGTACCTGTCTCCAGTGAAAGCTAGCCAATTTTTTTTTTTTTTTTTTTGGTGTTCAAAATATCAAAATATATCTTTGACAAAATGAAATCAAAACAGCTGCTAATTTGTGCATGGAAACATTGTGTCATTAGTTTATTGGTAGCTTTGTCATTAATGTTGAATTACATGACACTGACAGGAAAAATGGTCAAATCGCCCATTACATCAGTTGTCACCATAGTCATATCTCTGATTTACAATCAACTCTTCGATTAACATAACTGTCACACTGCAGTCAAATCTCCAATTCTCACATAATTGTCAGACAGCAGTCAAATCTCCAATGAACACAGCTGTTGACCATAGTTGAATCTCCCATGTCACATATTCCACTCCCCAAATACATAGCTCTCACACAACAATAATCCCTCAATTCCAACAGTTGTCATGTTATGTTTTTTTGCAAAGTTTAATCTCCTTGGAATTTACATGTACCTTCACACAGCTATCAATCGATCTGCATGTAGTCAATTCTCTAGCTCTGCATATCTCCCCCCTCCATACAACTACACTCGTGCACCTGAATGGCTATTGAAAATGCATACACGAAGGACCCAAAGGGAACTGCTCCATTTTATAATTAATGACCAAATTTCCATGATTCACAGACATTCATGACAACTAATTTCCATGGTATTATAAACGCCTCATTGAATGAGTTGTGATTTCATATACGTTTTAAACATCCTCTGATGGCAGGCGATCAAAATACGGGGCATACAGCCATCCTTTTAACAGGCTCAAATGAGAGAAGGGAAATTACAGAACAATCTAAAGCAAAAATGTCTGCTCGGTCGATCGTGTAATACCATTATAAATGGTGATCGAGGTAACCCATTATTGCGAGACGATGTTCCGAAAAACATCAAAGCTTTCCGCACACAAAAAAATGTGGGATTAAAAAGCAATCAATGGTTGGTTATCAGTGTCGGGAGAGAGTAATGCACGTACCAGGGGGGAAAAAATGCTCGAGTGACACCGATCCATTATAAATGCCCCCCACTTGGCTGATAATATTGAAGTGGAACTGAATTGCTATGAAAACAGCTTTCACCACAAAAAAATTGATGGTCTGTCTTTGGCTTTAGGTGAAATTTGATCATATCTCAGTTTCAGTTTCATTTCAAGGATGGAGTTATTTAAGCATAATATTATGGATACATGTAGGCCTGCCGAAATTAACTGGTATCGTGTGGGTATTTTACGCCAGTTAAATGTGCAAATAGTTGCTCCTATATAGCCACTGGCAAAGATGTTATGTGAACAGCATCCGATGAAAGCGATAATATGTTTGCCATGCAGCTCCCTTCTGCGATCATTCGTGTCATTAGACAAGTCGGAGGGCTGTTCAATAATACATGGCTGACAAAAGCCGTCTTTAACATATGCCTGCCGGCTACATACGATGTAGTCTAGAGGAGATGACCAGCACATGCATGCATAAGCGAGTTCAGGCAACGCTTCAATGTCTGCAGCAGTTAAACCACAGCACAATGCACCAGTGCATGCTATTAAACGACAGAATGAGCAGAACCCGAGACCCAGAGATTAGATTATAGATGTACATGCAATGCTTTGTGCCTGTCGCTCACTCTCATAATGGTTGATGAGTCAGGGGTATCATGCGGTCATACTGTAGCAGTGCTCTACACATAGTATCCAGCTAATATCAAACATCAAAGGAAATATTAGAATATTGCAGGGGGGAAAGCCATTTACCATAATACTATAAACTAAGCTAAACCGAGATCCTCATCATTTCGGATGATATCATTTTTCAGAGACAGAATAAATAAGCTGTCAGTTATGATAATCAGAAAGGTCTTAGATTTTAACCAGTTATCACTTGATCGTAATCACACTGCCCAAAATTCCAATTTTTACATGTTCACATTTGTCACCAGTATGCTTTTAATTTTATATATTTTCACACTACAATAAATATAATATACCCCATTTAATATCCAGATCTCATTCAACCCAATTGCACATGTATGCTATACATGTATAAAACATTGGAACATATTGCTGCTCTTGAGGATAATGCATAACATTCAAAGAATTAAGATGTTGGATAACGGACTTAATTTGGGTACGGTACCCATATGCAATGCAGAGTGTGGCAAGGAACTGTGGTGCTGGACTGTTGAAACCGATGAAAACTCTAGGATTATTAAATATTTCAAAATATAGCCCGACAACTTGATATTTAGAGAGAGAGAGAGAATTAAGGTTTAACGTCGCGTTAAGCAATATTATATGCATTATTATTGGTTTCAGCATTTTCAGAGAAAAAATTTCAACAAAAAAAAAAATAATAAATAAAACATATATATTTTTTTTTTAATGTTTACATAACTGGGATCCCTAACTCATGATGCCAAAGCCCATTATAATGGTTTAAAACAACCTGGATCTGGCGGCCTCGCCATGCACAATAGACTTGATGGAGAGATTAATACCCACCATACCATTGGCAAGTTTAAGTTGCTGGTACCCGATATTCAAAGACAAATTTTAGGCGTTAAATATGTCCCACTTTATGTATTTAAAGTGATAAACCCAGGAACGTATTATAAACATGACTGTCTCTATGCTGGTTTTGAAATTCAGTTAACAGATTAACAACCCTCAAACCAATGGCAATGGAGTTTAATAGAAACATCTATGCATCATGGGCATCCTCCAGTTTAAAGGATCTGATTGGTCAATTCAAATTTTCAAAAAGAAATCCAGGATTTCCATTGGTCTGAGGGCAATATTGGAAGAAAGGCAATCATATTTACTGTAAAGTTTCATTGATAAGTCATTCTATAGTAAGATACAAAGGAACAGTTCATCATCATGTACAAGTGACAGGTGCCTGGCAGGTGTAGCTTGATTACATGTAGGCTACAGATTTCTGTCACAATTGGGCTGAGGTCATGGTCCAGAGTAATATAAGAATTCAAGTTTTCAATATCCTTCAATAGGATCAAATATTGTCCCTAAAATTAACTCATCATCATGTAGGACAGCTGCCGGCAAAGTAGAGCTTGATTACATGTACCCATTCCTATCACAACTGGGCAGAGGTCATGCTGTCCAGAGCAAAAAAAGAAACCAAGTTTTCAATAGCTTCCAAAAGGGTCAATAGTTATCTCTAAGATTTAAATTTTATCTCTCAGCTTATTAATTTTTTCCTCACAGAATTAATAATTTTTTGTCAAAGCATATGCCTACCCTGCAACTGTTCATGCCATGGAGACAAGTGTTCATGCCATGGAGACAAGTGCTCATGCCACGGAGACAACTGTTCATGCCATGGAGACAACTGTTCATATCATGGAGACAACTGTTCATGCCATGGAGACAACTGTTCATGCCTTGGAGAAAACTGTTCATGCCATGGAGAAAACTGTTCATGCCATGGAGACAACTGTTCATGCCATGGAGAAAACTGTTCATGCCATGGAGACAACTGTTCATGCCTTGGAGAAAACTGTTCATGCCATGGAGAAAACTGTTCATGCCATGGAGACAACTGTTCATGCCTTGGAGAAAACTGTTCATGCCATGGAGAAAACTGTTCATATCATGAAGGCAATTGATCATGCCTTGGAGAAAACTGTTCATGCCATGGAGACAACTGTTCATGCCTTGGAGAAAACTGTTCATGCCATGGAGAAAACTGTTCATATCATGAAGGCAATTGATCATGCCTTGGAGAAAACTGTTCATGCCATGGAGACAACTGTTCATTTTCATGCCATGGAGACAACTGTTCATGCCTTGGAGAAAACTGTTCATGCCATGGAGACAAATGTTCATGCCATGGATCACGTACACATATTCAAATGTGGGCTCACAGATGTTTTGACTAGTTCAATATACTGTACCCTTGAATACTGACTGCTGGCAAAATTGATAATGTACATGTATTCGCATCTTCATGAATTTAACATAACCCATAAGCTTACTTATATCAAGCTTGTGTACATTTGCAACATGGTTTACATATCGTGTTTACCTTTTTGCGGTTTTCTGTATACAGCATAATACATATTATGACACATGCACTTTATTTTGGTACGTCAAATATGTAGATATGACAATATGACTATGAAATTCTCTTTAATAACAGTTTATGGTAAATGTCAGAGTGGACTGGCCGTAGTATTGTCTATTGATGTTCAATCTTTATCCTCGAACCATAAATAATACGGGAAGCTCAACAATGAGACAATGATCGTGATATTGATCTTAGTGTTATCTACCCAACCCTATACACATCTACACCTCGCATACGGTACGCTCGACTCAACTTCAAAAAGAAAATCCAATAGATTCTCGTCACATGACGGGGGAATGTTACAGAAACTAAACTGAAGCATAATTGTTGAGGAAAACAGCTGACACCTGACAACAATGGATGCCGGGAGTTTAGCCGACTTGAGTGATACTAATTATTCCATTTAAGGGCACAAAGTACCCATTGAAACTAATCGCATTTGTAAGAGAGACGAAGTAGCAGGTCCCTCGCTGTCTATCGTTATCGCGGACTCGGCAGCTGGGCAGGGCACGGCCCGGTGCATATTAAATCTTCATGTAAGTTCTTAATATTATTTGTCACAAAATGTTAGTGAGTAAGCTAATTGAAATTAGATACATGTATCAATGTGCCATATATAATTGTTACTTTGAAGTATACAGACATGGACAAACTTATCAATTAAATCCAAAGAAGTGAACACATGAAAAGAGAAGTATATTTTAACTTTTTATAGTCAGTACTTATACTTGATATACATGTAGCCCTTTCTGAAAAGTGTCTGATCTCCCCCTGAATATCTGCCGCTCTTTGAGGTTCAGAGGTACGAACAACTGCTTCCATGAAGTAGTCGCCTCAGCTTCACTCTGACCAAAGGCACCCGCAATTATTTTGTATAATACGTTGATAAACTATTCAAAAATATTTACTTGAGAAACTATTCCAGCTGTTTATATTTTCTACATGACCCTGTATACATGTTAATTTTCTAGAAAAATAGAATATTAAATTATTAAAGAGGTAATCAGCCTCAAGTTCAATGGATTTTGTAAAATCCCTCCCGTCTGTTTTTCTGCAGCGAAGTTTGGTGAAGCATCATAGGTACTATATTTGATGATAGTGGGATTGCCATATACAACGAATGCAAGAATATCTTAATTGTCAGAGAAATTTTGAAACTCGAGATCTGCCCGCTTCGACGGGTTTTCTATTTCGCCATTGAATATGTGCTGTACACTGAGAGGAAAATGACGCGCGACGTGTGAGTGACGTAGCGGCATTCACAAATCTGAATGCTGATGAACAGCTGCAGCCATGGGATAACGTCATGGCTCATGCCTACGGTTCGGTAGATTAGCAGAGCATACATAGGCAGAATGCGCCACACGTGTAAACTAGGTAAACGACCGTCGAAAAATGAACGGCATGCCATGCCGTTTATTTTTAAAGACAAATTCCTTCTATTTTCTCGTGAATGGTGGAAACAAGTTTAGTTGTTTATGGTCAAATGTGTTTTATTTTGTACCTGTCGTAACATAATGTCACTTTCACGAAGTTTGGGAGAGATCGATTCCAGTCTAGATTTGAGGCTGATTACATCTTTAAAACTAATTGTGAGGGCCTTTGGTACTTATCGAAAGTTATCGGCACCAATACACCCTTAGTGGAACAAGGGAGATAAAACCCTTTCCAAATTAGACTGCACGATGGGTGAGAATGGTTTTACAGAATTGTAAATTATTTTTAGGAGGACACAAGTCCAGTACTAAGAAATGATATGTATCAAAGTGAACTAACTTTAAAGACTTAATACATGTAAATTCTCATCTACCAGAGACCCAATCTAATTCAAATTAAATCCTATCTGCTCCCCATTTGGACATGTCGCTTGTAGGATCTAACAGGCTTGCAGTAACTCACATGTTAATCAATCCCGAGAACGCTTCATAGTGCTTTGAAGGGAACATTGATGACAAAGAATTTTTGGTTGGCTCGGCAAAATTAGCCGGCTCGCTGGCGGGGTGTCTTTTCATGTTGCCGCGGTCACGACATTGTGGCGCCATAATACGGGGTAAATATGTGGACTGATCTTTGGTGTAAACATTGGGGTAACTGGACACATTGAACCTATCTCCCCTCCTGGCATGCCTGGACTGCAAATGGATGAGTCCAGATGCGACCATGATATGAGCGCTCAGAACACCAAATTCAATTGAAATACGTAAGCTATATAGCGACATGTATGATTGGGGAGCATTGATAGGATATTAATTTATTAAGATTGACCACAGACCACACACACGTACATGCACTCAGAAACTGATTGACATCTTTCAATTGATTTGACATGTGCATACATCTCGGGATGAAATGGACAACAACGAACTCTTATTCAGGATGGAATATAAAATATAATTTAGTTTTTGATTAAAAAAGATGTGGTTTTAACTGAAATTACATGGACTATTGGCTTGTAAAAGCAACTTGTAGACTGACATGCATATATGACATGTGGTTGTGTGTCAAGGTCATCATGAATGCAGTGAGACGTCCATCATAAAAGATTACGTCTTCAAATTATATTATTAGGAATATTTTGAAAATGTCACCCATCTTGAATAAGAAATCCGCTTCAGCGAACATATTGTGGCATTGAAATTACCTAGATTTAAGTGAAGTGGTTTTGCTTAACATTCAAATCGTCAATTGCTGAATGCCTGAGGGCATCGTTGGGGGGCTCTTTGGGAGCGAATGACCCTCCTCTCAGTGCTGAACAGTATGTTATTTTCCTATGTTAGATAGCAAACACCTGGGCTCTCTACTAATTAAGCATATGAAATGACCCCCTCTCAATAAAATCTGGCGACGCCCTCATTATTTCCTAGCGCTGAAATGTTGTGGGTTTTTCAATTATTTGGGAAGAAAAGGACTCCAGATGAAATATTGGGCATTTTCCAACTGAACTTCAAAGGCGAATTAAAAGGTAGTGGAATTACTGTATGGGGAAATAATGAAAGGAACATATCTGCTAAATCAACAGGTGAACCCTGAAGCTCAATTTATAGAATGTACCACACTATTACAAAAGATATATTCTAGAAACCTGCAAGTAAATTGTTCAGTTTGTATTAAACATTCATTTAATTTGCTAGATTTCATACGAACTGGTATAGATGTGTTATCCGATCAAACAATACGAGTGATAAACTGCAATTCGAACATACCTCGCAGTTTGCAACAATGTTCGTATTGACCAGCTGGGAAGTGATGCCTGATTAAAAAATAGTTTTGATGAATGTGGAAGGAATATATGAACATATTATAATTAATTTGATAGGATTTTCTAATGAATATTTGATTGTGCATGTCCCTGATGTCCGAATCGAAATAAAGACCTCGGAAAGTTGGTTTCCAATTTCTGAGTTCAGTGGTTTAGAACCAAGGCCAAAGGCCGCGGGTCTAAACTGCAGGACGAGTGCCAACTGGTGTCTATCTGGGAAATTTGAGACCACTTCCATGGTCTTATTTCTTAAATAGAGAAGGGACCTTGTTACATGTATATGTTTTGTCATATTCTTTCTGATGGCAAGAAACTAAATGTTACATTGCCCTGACCACCACAAAGAAGTTATTTCCGTAAGGCCAATGTCACTTGATTTGTTGTTTAGCATGAGCAGCCCTATTCTATATTTTGAGGGCAAATAATTAAAACAGATGAAGGATTTACATTTTCATGAGTAAAACTTACTCATTTTCTTCATATTCATATACAATTGGTTTGCAATTTAATAATTAATAACAAATAATTATAGCATTTAGTATGAGTACATGTAAAAAAATCAAGGTCATTCTAAACAACTAATCAAGTGACAATGGCCTAATTTACTCTACCCGAACCACTTTTTGAACCCACATTTCATAAAAATTCCAATATGTCGCAGCCCCAAGTAAATTATCAATGATATGTTGATGCGGGTACGTGTTCAATTGTCACATTTTATGGTCATTTAGCTGGTGCCATTTCATCCATACTGACAGCAGCAAATTGAAAACTCTGTAGATGGTGTCGTTGATATCTCAAAGATATTATAATTTATTTGTATTTTTCTGACACATCATTTATTTATGCAAAATAAAACTCGCATGAGTAACACCAGAGAATCAGAACAAATGATACAGATGAGGTCGGAATCCTCGGGGACATGAAGAAGCAGAAATATCAGTTATGATAGTCTAACACTGGGTTTCACTGTCTGGCATTGTGAATCATTCAACTCTGGTAGACTGGGGACTTCAAGTCCAGGTTAGATTGCAGATCTTAGCACTTGTCCTCCGATTATTGTTATCAAATTTCACACCAACAACAGTGAATTCTATTTCAAGGTATGTATCTTCCAGTACAGTTAGCAGGGTTCATACACTTACAGCAGAAAAAAAAATCCAGGAGTTTTTCAGGACTTTCCAGGTCAATAATTTGAATTTTCCAGGAGTCTTTAGTACAATAACTCGCAACAAATGAGCAAATTAACAAAGTTTAGGAACAAATTTTGACACAGTAACGTGTGACATCTGATAGCTGGTTCTCCTAGAAGTTTACAGGAGTTTAACTGTATTTTGAAGCATTTATCAGGACTTTGAAGGTTAGCAATTAAATTCCAGGAGTTTAAAGGACTTTACAGGATGTGTATAACTCTGATTAGGATTAGTTAATTAATAGAAGAGCATGCATGAATCCTAATTTACCTAGAAATGCATTCATAAAAATAGGACCATTGTATTATGTAAACCGTAAGGTGAGTACCCTATTTAATATTTCAACATGTGGCCAGTTTTATTGTAGCATGTATAACAAACTGAAATCTGGAAAACGAGTACCATTTCTCTGTGGAAAAAGCAGGCTATGAAAAACTTTCATTTTATGTGTTTCTATATTCACCTGGAGGATATCAGTTTAGCCCAAGTTAGTGGGCTCTAATTTCTTGAAGCAGTAGTGGCGCAATTACAATTTTTAAACGTAAACGGACATAATCATGTAAGCTGAGTGCATTATTCGAAGGCTTTTGAAGTCACAAACTTCATTGTCTAGTGTGTAGTATTTTGTTTGGGGACCACTATATTAGATTCTTCAATTCTGTCAGGTCAACAACATGATAATGCAAAATTTCCCATGTGATGTTGAATAATATCACATCACATTAGAACTCGGCAATTACGATCTGCTGTCAGAATATTTCAAAATGAGGCTAGTTACCTCTTTTAAAGGTTCTACCAAATGGTCCTCATGCCCCATACTGTTTTGATACTAAATTGTGGTGAGACGTTATATTTGACATTTAATAGCAGTTTACTGTTTTTTTGGGAACGGTCAAAGTTTAACAAAAATACCTGGAAATTCTCATATATCATGCCTGTGCGGAAACAGTGAAGGCCGTGACCAGCTGACCTATGATGTTGGAGTCGGAATACTTACATGCATGTCACAATAGGACATCTGACTCAACCAGCTAGTCGATATTATATGATGTGATCGTTATCAGACTCTGATGTCAAGAGACAAGATGTCTTGGGTTAAAAAATCGAATTTGAAATCATATTTCGGAGAAAAGAATATCAACAAGACTCCTTGCACAGTTTCTCTGAATGTTTCCATGCAAAGTGTGCAGAGGCCAAAAGTAGTATATAAAGTTGCCATTTCAATACTACATCTGATGTCATGCACAAGTCAGACATCTAGTTAACATACCAAATGCTGTCAATTTCAATTCTCAGATATTGTAGATGTTGTAGTGCACACCGGTAGTGTGCTTAAAGATGTAATCAGCCGCAAAATTGGAGAAATTTTTCAACTCTCAACAGTGCTGTTTTCAGCATTGAAGCAGGCTAAAGCATCGTAACTTTAATATTCGACAACGACGAGGTCAAAATATACAGCAAGCAAGCCAGCAAGAATATCAGTCAAAGAAATTTGAAAATTTTCTTCCTCTTCGATGAACTTCAGTCTCGCCATACCCTGTGTACAACCATAATATCTAGGCTAGTGATGACGCCAGTTATACGACACTCCACATTATGACGTCATCCAACAAGCAGTTATGATGCCAACTTTCAATTGTGACGTTGCAATGTTGACAGCAAAGCCATATGGTGTGCTCTGATGTGGTCATCTTTGATGATCATTTTCTCCCGTTTTCTCATGAATGCTAGAAACAAGTGGAGATTGATGTGTTCAAATATACTTCATTCTGTGCCTGTTGTAACATATGTCACTCCCACGCAGTTTCAGAAAACCTGACGAAAGTCTAGATTTTGCGGTTGAATAGCTCTTTAAACGAGCCATAGTCAGGGTTGTAGGATCTCCATGATCTTCTACCTAACAACTTACAAAGGCAGGCCCTATTATTACCAGGAAGTCTGTGAGGTTTCAGGTGTTCTCCTTTATGACCCTGCAACTTTCAAGCCAAACCCTGCAGTATTTATTTATGTGTTGACACCTACCCTTATCAACATTGTATGTGTCCTCTTCATTTATTTCCCATTGATTTCAGTACTGTGACATTTTGAAATTGCATTTTCAATATGCTTCAGCCCCGAGCCATATACATGTACAGGAGACATTTGACAAATGGTGAAGGAATTTTGTATACATCTATTAATTTAATCAAATAATTTAATCACTTAAGGGAGTAGAGGACGTTCATTTCCCTGCTCTTATGGGGCTACAACATGGTCATTTGTCAAATTTTTCAAAACAAGCTGAATTTCCTAATAAAAGTACCCAGACATATCAAAATGGAATAAAAATCAACAAAAGACACAACACAACCATTTATGCGTTTTACTGGTGGTTCGATAGTGTGATGGGATGGACCAAAAAATTGGCATTTTAAATTCAACGGTTGAAGGGTGCAAAGTGCTCCATAGATTAAAAATTATTCCCCCGGAATACCCCCCAAATTCACTCTTATTCAGTTTCAACTAAAACAAAACTTCTGAATGGCTAATAAATTGATCTTCAATAATATTCTCCACACCCACCCCGATTCCCCCCCCCCCACCCCCTCCTGGAAATAGGACTGAAAAGGCTCCGTTTATCTGTTATACTGCTAATATTTTCTAAGAAAGTATGGTGTCCCCCTGTTTCTAATAACAAGCACTATATGTGTTTAGTATTATATAGCAAAATGGGAAAAATTTGACCTTGGGAAGTCTGATTTATTGAACATCTAAGAAGAAAAAAATCAAATTTCCCTATGTATTCAGTGTTATGGCTTTTAAGTGGTATACATGCATTTGGCTGCCATATTTTTTTAACGAGTATGGTGACCCCATATTTTTTTTTCATAGATCATCTTTTCCTAACCTGGTGAAAAAATCCTGAAATTTAAAAAAAACTTCAACCTCTAGAAATGAACGTCCTCTACTCCCTTAAAAAGATAATTGAAGTGTAACTGTGGTACTTTTGCAAGCTAACGTCATATCCAAGATAATTTTCCAAATTATAGAATTTGTACCTTTTTTTCTTGTTTTACGACTTTAACTTTAACAATTTCAGTGTTATTAATGTTATTATAGTGCACAGCGCCATAAGCATGTCGAAACTTGTGACGTTATTATCGAACGATAAGCCACGTCACAATGCAAAATTGTTACAAAACTGTTCTATTTTCTGCATTGCCGTGACGTCCTGCAAACGGTGCAGGACGCTCTAAGTATTACGTTGTTAACGTCATCTCTGACGTCAAAAGAGGCAGTGCAAATTTCTCTTCCACTGTAGAAATCTGCCTTTGAGATAGAATACGAGAGAAATGTTGGGAAAAACTTCACTGCGTATTGTTTATTCACATCGTTATCTTGAATATGGCATAAACTTACACAAGTGCGGCTGCCACGGTTACACTTTAACTCCTTCCCTGATGGACCCAGAAGCTGAGCATGGCATTTGCCTTGTACAATAATTTTGCACACTGCAGAACCTACCTCATAGAATTTATCCATTGTTGCAGAAATATTCATATTTATGAGAAAGAATCTTTAAACGAGAGTTACTAAGAACAAACGATTGATTTGTAATTTTGTTTACAGAATTTCGAATCTGAGCGAAAAAGATCGAAAAGCGGACACTGAAAACACCAAGATATCATCTTTCTAAGTTTAAGGAGTTTCAAGATTTCTAGAAATTGTACTTTTGTCGGTTGTTATAGTACAAGAGAAAAGAGAAAAGTTAGCCTGAAAGCGAAGACAAATCTCTTTGACCCCTTTGGCATGAGCTATGAAACGTACTTAAGATTTTATAATTAGGAATGAATGCTAATTCTGTTCTGTTTACTGGGCTAGTTTGAGATATCTCTTTTAAAATACCATGCTCGAAAATAGTAAGATGGTACACAACTTAATACTGAAGGGATCCGCACAGTAATGTTTAACTTCGAAAGTGTCTGAATTCTGATTATCTCCCTTGGATCGAAACAGGCAGTAGTCTACAGTTGTCGAGTTGTAACGTGTCACAAGAGTGACGTCCCTTCATGTAGCCGACCCGTCGGCAGACGAAACAGTGGGGCAGTTCACTGGACTAAAGAAAACTGATTTAAAATTGGAAGAAATGCATTTTAATTCCGAATTATTTGAACTCCTTGATATCGAAGGTGAAGGTACGGATATTCTCTATATAGATTATGTCCCACCGTTTGATACGCCGACTCGTGTGATGCAATGTCACAACTGGGGAATACCGTATTAATTTGAAGCGTAACTTGGATTTTCGAATCGGACCCAAAAACGTATCTTGCACAACTAGGCCCCCTGTGGGACCTGTGTACCAAATTTCAGAAAGATCCATGAAGTAGTTCCTGAAAGTTCACGATAACAATGTTTCAAGAGAAAATTCAAGATGGCCACCTGGCGGCCATATTGGATTTTCGAATCGGGCCAGAAAAGTTATCTTGCACAACTAGACCACAAGGAGAACCAGTGTACCATATTTGACAAAGATCCATGCAGTAGTTCCTGAGAAATCGCAATAACAAAGTTTCATGGGGAAATCCAAGATGGCCGCCTGATGGACATATTGGATTTTGGAATCGCACCAGAAAAGGTATCTTGCACAACTGGACCACAAGGGGAACCCGTGTACGAAACTTGACAAAGATCCATGCAGTATTTCCTGAGAAATCACGATAAAGTTTCATGGGGAAATCTAAGATGGCCGCCTGGTGGCCATATGGGATTTTCGATTCAGACCAAAAAAGGTATCTTGCACAACTAGACCCTAAGGGGAATCTGTGTACCAAATTTGAGAAAGATCCATGCAGTAGTTCCTGAGAAATCGTGATAACAAGGTTTCATGGGGAAATCCAAGATGGCTGCCTGGTGGCCATATTGGATTTTCGAATCGGACCAGAAAAGATATCTTGCACAACTAGACCACAAGGGGAACCTGTGTACCGAATTTGAGAAAGATCCATGCAGTAGTTCCTGAGAAATCGCGACAACAAGAATTGTTTACGGACAGACGACGGACGGACGGACCACGGACAAGAAGCGATTTGAACAGCCCACAATCTGGTGATGGTGGGCTAAAAACATAGTGGGAAGAATTTTGCATCGCTAGGAATTTACAGGGACGTGTTGTCCATTGCTGAAGTGATGGTATCTAGAGGAACCATTTGATTTTAAGTCACTGCAAAATTAGCTTGAATATAAATAGCAGATGGTACTATTATGGACAGATTCAAGAGAAATTTTGTGCATAGAAAGTTCTTTCATTATATACATAAATGTAGAGCTCAATCATGGTAAACCAAGATGTTAAATAAGGGGAATACCATCTAGAAGTGATGCTATGAAAGCTGTAAAATGTTCGCTGATATTCAACGAGATCCCATAATAATTCAATCATGACAATTTCTGCCTTTTCACTTTGACAGTGACTGACATTTAGTAGAAGGATATTAACGCATTGGCATGGCACGATCTTTTGGGTTTGTCTACTGCCTAACAAA
Organism: Hanleya hanleyi; assembly: GCA_036873755.1. Taxonomy (NCBI): domain Eukaryota; kingdom Metazoa; phylum Mollusca; class Polyplacophora; order Lepidopleurida; family Hanleyidae; genus Hanleya; species Hanleya hanleyi. The sequence continues at coordinate 124,730 of JAVTVY010035143.1, read as the reverse complement.
GCCATACTTTTCGACATTTGGCTTTGCCACGCACACTGTCTGGAAATCTGCCATATTGGATACTGTTTCCCGATAATGTTTACTTTTTTGGTCCACATGCGACCATGTGTAATTACTGTGGGCGTGATTTTGAAATTGTTTCACCACTAGCCTCATCATTGGCTAACAAATGTAGTTTGAAATTCGCATGGGATTTATATAGCGCTAAAGTCAGATATAATATTCCATGATATTATATCTGAGTTTTTAACTGTCGGCAGTTGATATGGTGGATTATCACTCTAGTAGAAACATCTCCCACCACCATAACTACAGACTTCAATGGCCATTTAGTGTTTCCAGTATACTGCCTTATTATATATCCCTATATAATTTCCCCCACTATTATCCATATTCTGAACATTAAAAAAAATGGTATTATTGCACAGTTGGATGTGATATTGGACATTTGTTGACCGGAACTACTTTTTCTATACACCGGTGTTGAAACAACATGCCAAGCTTGATCAGAATGCTGGTGATCATTCAATGTAATTCAGTCAGGTTGAAGCAGAAATTATTCGGCTATTTACATTTATTTTTCATTTCTGTCTCCAGGTGTAAAAATAAATCCTCACAAGTTCATCCTTTCCCTTCCACCCATGATGCCTCCATACAAACCGTACAATAACTTATGGAAGCTTGCTTGTCAAGGGTGGTGCAGTCTTATGATTTTAAAAATGACAGGAATGCTGTAAAGCAAACTCCTAAAATTCTGAAACTGATTTTCAGGAGTGTGATATCACACTTCCCCATTTTATAACATAGGGAGTATTTCATTTGACTAGCGCTGTTTTTCACACTCCTGAACTAAATTTCAGGTGTGTGATGGTGAGGGAGACGATGTGATCACAGAAAAACTGGCAAAGATTTTTTTTTTTTTTTTTATCCGGCAACTTGTCAAACTTCCATTCAGCTGCAACCGGAATCTCAGAAACTTAACATAAAGCAAATATAAAATCCATTAGAAGAGCTTACCTCTGGAGTGGGTTTATCCATGGAGTACAAAGTAATGGCTGCCGCTTTCTTCACCTGCTCATGTTTGTCATCCAGCAGGAATTCCAAAGCTCTGAACAGTTTCAACGGCAGCTGTTCAACGGGATCTACATCCTTCTTTTCGTGCTCCAGTTTAATGCCGGGGTCAACCGGGGGCTTGTAGGAGACGGCCTTGGACACGGTTGCGACGGCTTTGAGCCTCACGTGGGCCTGGATGTCCGTCATGTCCTTTATCAGATCGTCAGGGGTACTGTCAGCATACTGCCCGGATAAATGCCATTGTGATCGCCATTCCTCAACTGCCACAAGAATTTTAAAGAAAAGAAATCATTTTCATTTTTGCCCTAGGTTGTTTTTGAATGCTTGTTAGTATTTCAGTTACTTCAAGTTCAACAACCATCGACCAGCTAGTCAAAGGGAAATAATTCCAGTCATAAAGTAAAAATCACATCAGGGGAGACAACTTTTGGTCCAGAGTAAATTGAGCAGACCATGGCAGTATACTTACGTATTTTCATCAGTGATGTGTTCTGTTTGGTGGAGCGTCTAGCAGTAGGGTCAGGGGACCTGCTCTCTGATGAATCATACCCTGGGGCTGTGACCTTCAAAATGTCAGCCGTATCCTGCAGGGTGGTTGAAAGTTTCAATGAAATTGAAAGGGAAAGAGAAAATTTAGTGCCCAAACAAATGTATGTGCATGACGCAGCAAAAATTCATTTCCACTGGCTACTAAAGTCTGTCCATTTTAATTAGTCGCCTACTTTGAAGCTATCAAATATCAGTAGTCAACTCGGCAAATATTTTCTTTCTTGCAGCGTGTAGAACAAACTAAACTCCACAAAATGACTAGCATTTCTTCGTCATATCGACAATATATCACGTTTGAAATAACCAAGTAATTCTCTTCATATGAAACTCCAGTACAGTTTCATGCACCCACTCTCAATCACATAGGGTGACGTCATAATGTATTCATGATCACTGGTACAAAGGTCATTGATGCCGTATAAGGCAATAACAGGCGGTCCATTGGAGTGTCTCTTATATCCCATGCCCAGTGAAATTGCCGAATGATAAACCGCACACACCTCTATGACCGTACAAGGCATTGTTGACCTTTGTGCTAGTAAGTAAACACGAATACATTATGATGTCTCCCTATGCAATTGAGGCTCGGTACATGAAACAACCGTACTGGAGTTTTATTTGGAGAGAATTACAAAGTTATTTCAAGTGTGATATATTATAGATATCAAAGAGTACTGGTGGTCATTTTGTAGAGTTCAGTTTGTTCTACATGATGCGGAAAAGAAAATTTATGCAGAGTTAACTACTGATTTTGACAAGCTCCAAAGTAGACGACTAATTAAAATGGACAGACTATAGAATTGACATTTTGTGGCCTATGTATAGCAGATATCACCACTTCAGAATTACTGCAGACTTTCGAGTACAGTCTAGCCTCAAATTATACTTTCAATATGTATGTTAACCAGAAACCAGAGATCATCAAGACAAAAACATTTCCGTTTCTTCAGAGAAAATCAATTAGTGATGTCTTCCATCCATTCGTTCTCCAGACCTTGATGTTTGAAAAACACAGGAGTGGCAAATCACACCCTCAGAATTACCAAAGGGAGTGATTTCTATTGTTTAAGAAATATAGTGCAGCAGTAGGAAACTGTATTTTTAAGGAACTTTTAATAATCCAGAATATTTTGCGAAGATGTCCCCTTATTGTGGGATTAACCCGTTGATGATGGCTTCAACTAGCATTTTCATATATGCCAGCTGTCATACTTTTCATGAATAGACAACCATGTGTGTTGTTTGACTATGGGTACATGTAGATTGAGAATTCTCTATGGGAAACAAGGCAGCCTGTCCCCACGCATTTTCCTACCACGTCTGCATGTCCTGGAAATGTGAATGGCTAGTGCTAAGTCACAGAATACCCGGGGGGATTATATCCACGCAGACTGTCAGTCTGTAAGCTATTGAAACATTTCCAAATCTATCACCAAAAAGATTTGATTATGTTCATTCTCAGTGCAGAAATGGTCGATATACATCGCATTCTGACAATGGGAAAAGAAATTAACTGAATGGAGATCGACTACGATTCCCTTGTTTTCATGATCTCTGTTTTATAGTTTGACATACATTCGAAGTAAGAAGAATTTCTGCTAAATTACTGCTGTTTTCCCTATTTCTTCTAATGATTTGAACAGCACTTTTAGAGTTAGAAGCAGAAAAAAATCGATCTTTATGTCAACTGAGGCTAAATACTGTGAAATGGATATGTTATTTATCCCAAGAACTACGAAGAAAGCTAGTGAAATTTGAAGAATGTTTACAGAATTTCTCTTCACAGTAGCGTGAATGTTAAGTTTTAGAATTAGAATAAATTAGAAGAAATAGGGTACCTTTTATCTGATAGGGAAGGAAGTAAGTTTAATGGATATTTATAATACAGGCTACAAAGCTTAAGCATATCCCCTTCAAAGATTATCAAAATGTCAACCATGATGCATACGTTTTACTGCCTACTTGAATAATTTTTTTGCAAATATATACTTTTGCAAAATTCATGTCTAAGAGAATGCATAACATCCATCTTTACACAAAATATACTTACATCAATTGGCTCGGGTAATGCTTTCCATTTGTGAAGTCCTTTCTCCACTTTGGGCACGTTTCTACAGTTTGAGGGTGCCCTGGATTTCTTCCCCTCTCCCTCGTCTTGGAACCAGTCATCCGGGGGACGGGGAAAGGAGTTCTGCAACTGTTTCTTGTATTTATTCTGACTGCCCATGGCAATGGTTGTCTTGTCACTAAACGTAGGATCGAAAACCTGCTGTATACCTGTCATTTATCAGAAATACAAGAAACATTTTTTAATTAATTTCTTAATTTGTATCATAGAAATGACAATTAGATATGGAGTTCAGCCCCCCAACGAAGTTATTTTTTTCATATATGGAAATAATCTTCTCAAAAGAAAGAATAATTTACCCGTCAGCAGCATCGACACCTCCAATCCGTGGAGTTGCTCTTACAATCTGAGTAAAGATTACCTCCACAGTTTGGAAGGATCGTGGATTCGATTCCCACTGATGCCTTAATTATTTTTATCTCAAATTTTACTTCAATTTATAAAAGTAATTTTATCTTGCCAGTTGCATACATATGGTATCCATTGCAAATATAATTCAACCTACATGTATCATTTTATAAAAGAATCCCTCAAAATTATAACCAGATCTATCTTCCATTCACTCCATACTGACAAAGAGAGAGAGAGAGCGAAGTATGCAAATAGTCCCGATCTGTTGACCCTTTTAGGCAATCTCTGCCAGAGAAGTGAATTGTTTTTAATTTTTGTTCCGTCTCTGTTACAACGAATAATTGAAGGCCAGTGGTAGTTGTTTGGAATATGATATGTGTTCGGTTTAGCTATAAGTTTGATTTTAACTCCGGGTCTAATAAGGTGTTGCTCAGAGAGACTATTTGGGTGTCTGTACACCTCTTTCTCACAGCAGAGAAAATGACATCATTTGTACGAGTGCGCGTAACTCAAAATCGGGATGGGCAACCCCCACCAAGAAGTTTGTCCGGTTGTAGCACTTGAATTAGATTGCTTCTTGCCCAATATGGAAGTATAGACTTAAAGGAGTACTTAACTTATTTTATATAGGTTCCTATTAGAAAGGTTAGACTCTTAAAGAAATATAACCAACTATTTTACTTTCATTGAGGGCGATAACCTACTATTTTTATTACAATTTGTGAAGTTATGTTTCCGCTTTGAGGTCGACGTGGGCGCCGCCATATTGCCTGTGTGATGACGTGACTGATGACATCAGCATTCAGGACAACGTCACGGCTAACGCTTGATCCAGGGACGTTCCAGCTACGGCATTTGAATTAATCTGGGTTCGAGTTTTAATTCAAGGAATAAATTGACGCGGCATATCCCACGAGGGGGATTCCTAAAAGGAAATTGGTTTAGAATATTTTCGCCAACTGAAATTTCTTCCCCAGGTTTTTCAACTGAGACTTCCCCGATTCAGTTTGGACAAAATTTGAAACTGAGCGGTAAACTGAAAGAGTGTCCTCTGCAATTGTCCAGTGGTTTCAGTTGAACGACGATGCCTCTAAGTTCATAAACATTTTAATGATTACACTTGAACTACTAAAATCAACTAGAACGTCTTTGAATTTACTGGGTTCCTTCTCCTTCGAATTATCGGCATGACCAGCACGATCAACCTTAAATCTCCATGACGTTGTGACGTTTTTAGATTATAAACTCACTTCCGCTCATCTAAAAACGTCACGCAGTGGTGCAATGGCGGCGCCCAGTGCACGCCGTTGCGAGCAACAAATAGTCAATATTTCCTTTATTTCGCATTCTATCAACATAAGTTTTACACAATAAGGTTTGGAATATGATTGCTGATAAATATAGTCACACTCAAAAATAAGGTAAGTACTCCTTTAATTAGGGAATTGACGAGATGTAATTACATTAACATTGCCGCCAATGTAAATCTTTTTTAATAGTGGTTTAAGGCCTTCTTCCCAAATGTTTCACATTCAAGGGAGGTAAACCTTGGTGAAATCATACTCAAGGGAAACAACTCTGCCCCTCAGGTGATTATTGAAGTATGAAACAGTGTTCCCATTCATGAGCAAGTGTGTTCATTGATGGTCGTAAGTCCGATATAGTTCACTGGAATTCTTCCCAAAAATAACTGAACGCAGAACCAAAATAGGCAGTTCTAAGTAGCTGCATTGTATTGGAAATAAATAAATAAATAAATAAATATATCCCTCACCCAAAATGATCGCTATTCAAAATGTTAAATTATTGGTAAATCAAACATGTTTCAGAATACACTCACAAACATGAATATAAATGACTTCAGCAACCGCTGTTTGCAACTAATCGTATTTATGCAATGGTCATGTAATTTGTAAATATCCTATGAATATTCGCTGATGGTGTATATACAGCATGTTTAATACCCTGAGGGTTGTCTGGATTTGCCTCATTCATATTCAAACTAAACATTATTATCATGTTAGAAAAACTGATTAAAGGAAATTGACAATCTGGAGTTAACATTGACTATTAAAACATGTACAGTGTAGGTAGTGAAGGATAATTCCATGATAACTGATGTTACATTTTGACAGGTTTTTAGTTAAAGGTGAACTGCAACTCTTTCCAATTTTCTGCTAAACTGTCAGAAATCAAGGTCTTTGTAGTTATAGTTGTTTATGTGTGGTAATAGTTCTGTGAATTATTTCCTTCTTCTGAGTATATGATATGTCAAAACTTCTACCACCAGAAAACGGGAGCCAGAACTTTCGAAAACATCATCGATTGCCGTCCATTGTTTTTGGAACGTAAAGACATTATAGTGGTCCTCACTGACACTCATTCATCCAACGTAGCATGACATCATGTAAAATGACAGATTAACTAAAACTTGAATGAAGTAGACCTCTATAACGTCATAACGTTCTACAAGCAAAGAGAGACAAGCGATGTAAGTTTTCAATATGAATTTATAACAGGATAACTTTAATATTTTTATTTGTACAATTTAGTAAAATATATTCGCCTCAAAATCATATAACAGTTATATCCCGTAACACAAGATGCACCCTACCGAATCGGCAAGTATGAACTAGGTAAACACCGCCCGACACATGTCAAATCACAGTCAATGGTAGGTTTTTCTGTTATCAAGCGTTATTTCTTTCGTTATCAAGTGTGGGCGTGTGTCTGACCAGACGCGACAGTGACCACAGCCGAAAACGAACGATTTTCAGCATATCGATGACAGCTATGGGTACTGGTGTCCAGTCATTTTTTGATGGAGAGATATCGTACTATATTGTCACCAAATGCAGGGTTATTACTATTTCAAATTAACAAAAATTTTAAACATTTTTGCGGAGAGAGGTGTTTTTAGGTGTTGGTGGATAGTCCATGGTAGGTATTAGCATCGAATTATGGTGTGAGGAAATGAGCACAAAATGAACACGTGGGAACTTACTACCTGCCTCATGTATCACCGACTCATTCATCTCTCGATTCCTTTCACTTGTGTGTGTGTTTAAAGAGGTAAAAGCGTCATTTAAAAAATATTCAGCAAATAACATATTTCGATAAAAGTTATTCAGTAGTTGAAAGCAACTATGGTGAACGTGTTTCTGTGATCTCATTTTTTAATATCACGGGCATTGAAATCACACTTCTGACATTCTCTGAAAAACGTAACAGCACCTGCACTTGGCTCCAGTGCCTGAGATGACGTCAGAAAACGCGCACTGGCATTCCGAGCGTGATGCTTTGCAACGTCATACTCGATCTTAGAACTTTTATCGCACTGTGACGGCTTCTAATGTGACGTCATGGATACCTGATCACGTTATCCGACGTCATCTCAGTCATTTCTCATTTTCATGTTGTTCACTAGACCGAATTGAAGAATCTGACAATATTGATCCCTATATGAAATACGAGATTTCAATACTTGAAAATCTTTTGGCAAATGTTGCAAGTGATCATGCTGTTCAGTTTACCCGAACAACTAAAATCACGCTACTACCTCTTTAAAAGTAATATGAACCATTAATAGACCATTGACTATTAAAACATGTACAGTGTAGGTAGTGAAGGATAATTCCATGATAACTGATGTTACATTTTGACAGGTTTTTAGTTAAAGGTGAACTGCAACTCTTTCCAATTTTCTGCTAAACTGTCAGAAATCAAGGTCTTTGTAGTTATAGTTGTTTATGTGTGGTAATAGTTCTGTGAATTATTTCCTTCTTCTGAGTATATGATATGTCAAAACTTCTACCACCAGAAAACGGGAGCCAGAACTTTCGAAAACATCATCGATTGCCGTCCATTGTTTTTGGAACGTAAAGACATTATAGTGGTCCTCACTGACACTCATTCATCCAACGTAGCATGACATCATGTAAAATGACAGATTAACTAAAACTTGAATGAAGTAGACCTCTATAACGTCATAACGTTCTACAAGCAAAGAGAGACAAGCGATGTAAGTTTTCAATATGAATTTATAACAGGATAACTTTAATATTTTTATTTGTACAATTTAGTAAAATATATTCGCCTCAAAATCATATAACAGTTATATCCCGTAACACAAGATGCACCCTACCGAATCGGCAAGTATGAAGGTAGGTAAACACCGCCCGACACATGTCAAATCACAGTCAATGGTAGGTTTTTCTGTTATCAAGCGTTATTTCTTTCGTTATCAAGTGTGGGCGTGTGTCTGACCAGACGACAGTGACCACAGCCGAAAACGAACGATTTTCAGCATATCGATGACAGGTATGGGTACTGGTGTCCAGTCATTTTTTGATGGAGAGATATCGTACTATATTGTCACCAAATGCAGGGTTATTACTATTTCAAATTAACAAAAATTTTAAACATTTTTGCGGAGAGAGGTGTTTTTAGGTGTTGGTGGATAGTCCATGGTAGGTATTAGCATCGAATTATGGTGTGAGGAAATGAGCACAAAATGAACACGTGGGAACTTACTACCTGCCTCATGTATCACCGACTCATTCATCTCTCGATTCCTTTCACTTGTGTGTGTGTTTAAAGAGGTAAAAGCGTCATTTAAAAAATATTCAGCAAATAACATATTTCGATAAAAGTTATTCAGTAGTTGAAAGCAACTATGGTGAACGTGTTTCTGTGATCTCATTTTTTAATATCACGGGCATTGAAATCACACTTCTGACATTCTCTGAAAAACGTAACAGCACCTGCACTTGGCTCCAGTGCCTGAGATGACGTCAGAAAACGCGCACTGGCATTCCGACCGTGATGCTTTGCAACGTCATACTCGATCTTAGAACTTTTATCGCACTGTGACGGCTTCTAATGTGACGTCATGGATACCTGATCACGTTATCCGACGTCATCTCAGTCATTTCCCCTTTTCATGTTGTTCACTAGACCGAATTGAAGAATCTGACAATATTGATCCCTATATGAAATACGAGATTTCAATACTTGAAAATCTTTTGGCAAATGTTGCAAGTGATCATGCTGTTCAGTTTACCCGAACAACTAAAATCACGCTACTACCTCTTTAAGAGTAATATGAACCATTAATAGTTCATTCTCTGTCCGTCTGATATTACGACAGTCCATGGTATCATCATCGGACCGATCGACAGTCCATGGTAGGTCAAAATATGGTCAGTCCGAACTGACGTGAACCGTGTAACCTTGGCCAATGATTCGCCAAATGGACTGTTGCCAAGACAAATGGTAGCTACCATGGACTGTCGACATATCTGATATACAATCATATGTTGCCTCATTATAACATTGCAGCTGTTATCTGGCTTCAATGTGAAGTGATCCAATCTACAGTTCATGGTCGCATGACACATGGACTGGTGCATTCACCTACAATCATACTTGTCGATTCAGTAGGGTGAGATGTATGTAAGCAATATTCAAAAAAAAATTAAAAGCTTTTACAGTTCACCTTCAACTTAAGTGAATCTGCAGACTACAGATATGCACACAAGCCATTGATCTATTGGTCCATATATACCTTGATCAATGTCTACTGCATGACATGACAAACTTGTTTTGATATTAATTCATATGAGGATCTTAAAACCTCGCTGACGTTTCGCAAAATGCACATCATCAAGAACTGCTTGTTTTTCTCTTCAAGATGTCCTCAAATTGTCTAGTGAAAATTGAAGCTCTTATTCAAGAAATCTGCACCATACATCAAAGAACACAGTTATTTAAAGAAAAGGACGTTTATTTTTACTATAGCCAATTGTATAAAAATAGTCCGGTACAGTGACTGGCGTTACAACTGTCCACCTTTGTGAACCAGTATAGGCTTCCACAAATTTACACTCTAGTCACACTGATTTAGCACAGTGATGAGGATATGAAGCGGATACCGAATTATTGCAATCAAAAAAGTAGGACCTAATTTGACAATAAGAAATTTTATTTGTTTCTGGTCAAAAATGATTGAAAAGTCATTTTCTCTTTTTATGAAGGATTACTGCTTCATATTTGGAATAATGACAAGTCATTTGAATGAAAAATGCAGACTTGATACTCCCATCTCAGTTGGCATCGTGCCAATATCAGCCGATGAGATTACGTGGTCTCTCAAATGGGGAGTGATTATGTAAGATGAGTCAGTCTTTGTGGAACATAAATGGATATATAGGTCTATTTGTGTAGCTTTGTTAATCAATTTCACGATGAGAATAGTTAAACTTGAGAAAGAAATTTCACCTTGTAATTTATTCGTTTGTCTTATTCGATTGCGACTGAGACGTCCCTTTCCTCACCCAACTTGCACACATGTACATTTCACACAACTGTGCTAAAACACTCCATAAATGAACGGTTATAGAATGTCTTTTTAAGTATTGCTCACCGGTCAATTTTTCCTGTTGGTATAGATTTACAGTCTCATAAAATTTATCCCCGACTTTTGGATTGATGATGTCCTTCAGCGTAATCGGTGGAGGTGGCTGATAACTTCGCACTTCGATGTCACGTGCCGTGGAGTTAATTGCGGCTGAAATAAACGAAGCAAAAACTACACGTAGTAGGAATATACCAGGTATTTACATGCAATTATTTACGGTAAAAATATGTATATTTAACTGGTACATCGTTGAACTGTGTGTAACGTGGCAAATTGCTGTTGATACACATACATGTACACGTACAAGATACGAAGCTAGTGTTGAGAACAACAGAATTATGTGCATGGAATATGTTGTTTACATCCATTATAGCCTGTATTCATTTATGAACAAAGTAGGGCACTTATACATGTAAATACAGGTATTATATTTAATTCATACGACTCATTTCAGTATGAATGTCCTGTCATGTGTACGCCCATTTAGAACATAAATTATGCAATGAATAATAAATAGTAGTGGAGTAACTGGATACCACATATCACGGAGTAGATCGTTCCAGGAAGTCGCATCAATGTAGGTACTACGTGACATCATACATGTGCACTGTAGTTACTCATTACTACATGTACATGTATGACAATCCCTCTAATAATTCAATCATCCTATCAAAATTCAATCACCCCCAATTTTGGGGACAAAATGCAGTCAGCTGTTCCACCAAAACTGATCATTCACCATCTAAAATCATTAAAATAATGAAGAAATAATGGATTATATGCATGATTTTAGCCATCTTGTCAACTTCCTGTTCGAATAAATTTGATCACCCCCGATTTTATTGCGGGAAATTTCACTTCCGGTGATTGAATTATTAAAGGAATTACTCTGATACCAAGAAAAATGAAAGTGTATTTTCTCTGGCTCAGTTTGCCCGGACTGAGAAAGAATTCTGCCACATTTGGAGCATCTCAACTCAGATTGGTACACCCTAAGGCTGGTACCAATCCATAACATGCAACTACAGATTTTCGATTTTGTTTTGCAGGTTTTCAGGCCCAAGTGACCTTGACCTTTGACCTGGGCATAATAAATAGGGCTCTTCTTTGTCCCATGGACAACAAGGTACACAAAAAGTATGGTACCGATCAATAGCCTTGAAATGAAGATATTGTATGAACACAAAATTTAACAGACAGACCGACTGAAATTGTAATCGCAACATACCACCTTTTATATCGACCAGCGTATAATAAACATTCTTGCAATAATGCTATAAAATATCTAATCAACTTTAGATCTAAGAAATATTACCCAAAAATTTAGGAGATGGCAGCACAAAATTAACGGTCCTCAAAATAATGCAGAATTCTCAAAACCCAAAATATATATTATAACAGGAAGTTGGAAAGATGATAGAAAAATATTTCTACATCCAGGTGGTGATCCAATTTATTTCTGAAATGACTTTGAGGTGACATTTGGAGGTGATTGTCTTGGTAAGAAGGTGATTGATTTATCAGAGCATTCACCGTACAAAGGAATTGATTCGGTCTCCCTTTTATTACAGTTTCATAAAACAACGAAGAACAATAGTATGTTTGGGTACAACACTGAGTCTAGACAAGAAACATTATAATTTTACGTGGAAAATTGACAAATTTTTCCAAAATATTACCGGCATATTCTTTTTCTTTGTGTTTCTTCTGGCGCCGCAGCCCGGCGGGTTGTCTGTAGAAAGGAGCTTTGTTATCCTCGGAGTAGGGGTCCGCGGCCCGCCCTGTGGGAGAGACAGGCAAGCTCTCTTCCCCTGACCCATCATCATATACCCGCTCTATTAACCTAGACAGGTAAAAGAGAAATGATTATATGCAAATATATGAGTAATAAAGTCATTCTACATTGTGCATTATAAAGGAAAAAGTTTATCAAAAAGTGAATCAATGGAACAGAACAGTCTACAAAGACTACAAAGCTCTATTGGCAGGGTGAGAAATAGACAAACAAATTCTAGTTGCCCATCGGCATGCACGGGCAACCAACACATCCAAATGCATCGCAATTCAGGCATAATTTGGTTGCCCAAAGGAAATTTAGGTTGCCCTGGGGAACCGGGCAAAGGGCTATTTCACACCCTGATTGGTCAAATGAAGTCACATATGAATTTTATATTTTGGATAATTGCTTTGTAGCAAGTCAAGCTAGACATGGTGGCGACAGTAGTTTCTTTGATGTAGCCATCTACAGTTGAGCATCAATAAATACGTATACAATTCTGCCCATCCCAATGTCTTTCCAGCACATGCCTATACAATAACCAGTTTGATTAGCTAAATATTGTATCATTATTCAGGCATTATTATAATCTCAATGCCACATGGGAGCGATTACAGGGTTGGAAATAATGAGCAACCTATTGTTGATTGTTTGGGTTGCTGGAAGGTTGCTGAACTTGAATTTCATCGAGAACACTTCCGTTTTCTAGCACCCCCAGGCAGTATGGGGAAAGTAACTATAAATGTCTCCAGAAACATCAAAGGTTACTGTCCATGAGAAGCTATATGGAATAAGCTATTTAAGGGAGTAGATCACGTTAATTTCCAAATGCCTATCTAGGGAGCTGATAATAACACAGTGATTTTCAGAATATAACAAGCTGAATTTTGTATCACTAGTGTCCAGATATCTCAGAATAATATAAAAGTATCAAAACATTGATATCTACCATGGTCCACAACAGAACCATTCATGCATATTACTAGCCATTCCAACGTCTGATCAAAAAGTGGGCCTGTCAGATTCAACAGTAGAACAGCATAGTAACCTACTTGGGCTAGAAATTACGTATGCTTGTGAACCCCCCAAGTGAAAAGGCAAACTTATAAATGCCTTGGAGATGATTCTCATGAATATGTTCCCACCTCCTCCTGAACGCCCAATCTCTAACCCCATCTAAGTTTGGGAGAAAAAGACTCCATATATCTGCTATTTAAACGAAATTAATATGGTGACCAATCCTTATAAGGAGTGTGAAGTGAATGCTCTCAGTAACAAGACTGCTGATTGGTTGATGTGAATATTCAAAACTATTCGGGGAAACATCACTGGCTAAGCCACTCATGGAGAAAACCAAATCTTTCTCGCCATAACAGGGACTGATCGATGCAGCTGAATTCATAGTATTTTAGCAGTTCTCGGTACCGAATAAGAGAAAAATACAAAAAACATCCGAACACAAGCATCCCAGGGCATTACACCGTACTCAAATTAGGATGTGCCCAAATTAGAGAGAGAGAAAAAAAAAATCAATATTTTTCTTGCATCAATGTTCATGCTCATGGAGAGCCCTCATCAATTTTAGCTTCATATTTGAGTCAAAGCCTATTTTGCCAGAATTCAAGCTTTCACTAATTTTGGCGCATTTCTCTACCTATTTGCCATGCTGAATAGAGTGTATGCATAAATTAGGGCAATCTACATCTGAGCATCCCTCTGCCCCCGCCTAATATAAATGCAGACACATCAGTACCCAAATAAGGAACCTGTGTCAGCCCCTACACTAAATCCTCAAAAGCCATCAGACCTGTTATCTGGGATCGCTATTAAATGCAGCTTGTAGTACGTACATTGTACATGTATGTGCAAAAAGACCTGCAATTACATGTATAATATTACAGTACATGAATAATTATCTTGCTGCTCGAACATATTCTGTACATAATAACACTCAGTTGTTTGAAGTACATGTATGTTCTTGGATAACAATCGCAACCCATTAGATCATCTGTCCCAGCTACATACAGGGCCTGATCCAGGCCGTTTTTGAACCCGTTATAACGGGTTTGGGCGCCATGAATTTGGGCGCCCAAATGAGAAAAAAAAAAAAAAAAAAAAAAAAATATTTTTGTTAGCAAATTCCCTCTGAACAGGCTGAAACCTATATTAATGCAATTACTATTGCCAAATATTAAGTTATCAGGCTGTATTTAGACCATTCAATACTCCCACAGCTTCCATGGGCTTCGACAGTCCCACATCGCGGCCTATTTCACTATAACTTATCACACTCTGCGCCAGGCATGCCAGGTAAGGGTGCCCAAACTAAAAGTCTAGATCAGGCCCTGACATATGTATTATATTCATGTATAACACAATGCTATTCTATGGATAACAACTTCTTTATTGCTGTGGAGCTGTTATCCATAGAATAGCATTGTGTTATATATGCCAACTTCTAAATGCCTATCAAAGAAATTATATTCATGTAGTCGAAATTTTTTCGGAATCATATTTTCACACAACGATGAGACTTCGGGCAATATTTGAACTCAATCCGGCAAATTATTCTGAAATATTGAGAGACTTCTTTCAGTCTACTTTATACAACTGTGGTAACTCATGAAACATAAGATTGATACCTCTCGGCTTTCCCCAAGTGGTCGAGACCCATGTGTAGTATGAATTGGAGAAGACTGATGATGGGATGATCAAGCTATAAGGTAATTTACATTTTGCAGTGTATGGATCGATGTATCAACAGATCAGTGTACGGAGTTTAGAACTAAGCATGCTACATTGTAAGTATCACAGTTCTGCAGATATAGTTGGTTACATTCAAGCATATGATATAGGACAGAAATAGAAATTAATATATCTGTAAAGGGGCATAATTCTGTAAAATATGGGCAATAAGCGTCTGATTTAGCATTTGGTGGTTGTGTCTCAAGCGGTTTTGCCTAAAATGCATTAACGGACGGGCAAACGTACGAACGGACTTACATGGCGACGACAATACCTCAAGGCCAAAATGGCCGAGGGGTAAAAAAACAGAACATGAGATAATGCTATTTTGAATGCTAACTTTGACAATCTGTGATGGCAAGGCTGCATTTCGTTTCCCCAACATGATCATGGCGGGAATGGTGATTTTCATGATTTCGGACTTCAATAAAAATTACCTTTTTAAATCAGTTTTGCTGTCATGGGATTTATTTTGCTAATCTATCATACCATCCACCTGGATTATATTAGCCAGGGCTGACAGTAATTATACAGAATGAATACATACACGTACATTTCAAAAAACTATATGTTCATGTATACATGTCTGTTGAACATGTAGAGTATGGCAATTTATTTGTATTGTGAATCGATGCATTAATAATCAATAAAGTTTCTTCAACTTTTAATCCTGGTATGAAACATCTTTACAAAGTTTGGGCTATATTTCACAAAAATAAGAAGACTCAGCTGGGGGGTGATCGGCCAAAAATTGATAATGACCCAGAAGGTCAAATTTCTCAACATGCTCAACTAGCGATGTGCCCAAAAAAAGAGAACAAAAAAAGAAAAAAAAAGAAAATATAAGCCAGGCAGGGGACCTACTAACAGAAGTTATAAATTATAAGCTCTACAACAAGGAGTGTGATTACATGTATATCAAAATCTCCACTGTTCGTTAAAAAAAAAAGGATACGTTGACCAGTACTGAAATCAAGGAGTAGTGACTGTTGCGGACAGTTTTGAGGGGAAAACTAAGTCCATTATTCATTTTCAACTGATCAATACAGATGTTGATTATAAATGTCGATCTTGTGGGCTACATCGGGTGACTTTCACTAAACGAAAGGTATCGATACCCCCAACAGGCCGATACAGGCCCAAATTCATATCGTGTACTGGTACCCAAATTCGGGAGCATATGAAAATAAGCTTATATAGGCAGCAAATTGTGTTGTATTATTATGCAAATTAAATAAACAATTAATATTTTGAACACCATCCGAGCAGAATTATAGAAGTCCATTGTCACCTTATGGCAGATTTTTCTTAAGTTTACGGTAATCCCTCTAATAATTCAACCTCATATCAAAATTCAATCACCCCCAATTTTGGGGACAAAATTCAATCGACGACAGTTTAATAAATTTGTTCACTCTCTAAAATCACTGAAACAAAGAAATAATGGATTATCTGCATGATTTTGAACCATTTTGTCAGCTTCCTGTTCAAAAAACTTGGTCACCCCCAGAATTTATGGTGGGAAATTTCACTTCCTGTGATTGAATTATTAGAGGGATGATCATAACAAATCCTCGAATTTTATTAATAATATCCACCAAAACAGAGTATTTTTACCTGCATTTTAGAGAAGCAGGTTAATAGGGTCAACCTGCTGATTATATATACATGTTCAGCAATAAAATGGTCACACAATATGGTCTATGCTATTGCTACTGACACGACTGCTTTATATTCATGTATATATGTAGATGTGCATTTTATGAATGATGCATGGTGTTATTAAATCTACATGCCGTTTGAGGTGTACCGCCACCAATCAGCTCTCAGCATGTTCTCCATATTCATTAAAATTTACCTGACACTCAAATTATTCCCCATCTCCCCGAACGAATTCTTAATTTGAATTACCTATAATAATATCGTGTATATTAGTTAGTGCAGCTGCAGGGAGCCGTCAAGGGGAAGAGATTAGGACAGTTACATGGGGGGAGGGGGTTTGTGGTAAGAATAACCACATTACACACAGGACGACCCAGTCAGAACTCTCATTATAGCTCTCCAATTGACATGTGTAGAATACATGTATGTATTAATTAAACATGCTGATATAGAATGACAGACTCTGTTAGGTTGGCAGGTCCTCAATGTTGATCAAATCGTCTCCAGGAGCACATCGGCGATAGCGACAATACGCTTCAAGACATAACCTGACTTACGGACCGCAGTTGCAAGGTAGATGGAATTTCTTGGCATTTGTCGGTTTTCTTTTAAATTCAAGCACCTGGTCTTTATTAATTTCATTACACAACATAGTTTTAACATTTCTAGACCATCAGTTGTTTTCACTTGTTTTTGGCGACTGCATGAAATGGGAAATTTGGATTTGGCAAATATTCTATTCAAATGTTTCATTGAGACTAGACATGCTAGATGAATGCAACATGATCTAGAGCTGAATTTTTTGGAAGTTTTCAAGATCGGTACATCTGTCATACCGAAACATCAGTACAATAGGTTTAACTGGTTGGGAAATGAGGTCCTAATTATATTTTTATTCGTAAAAAAAAAATTGAATCCCAAATGATTTCAAGACAACTGTGTGGTGGCTCCATTTACATACTGTTGGAATTACGAATTTCATATTCCCCCCCCCCCCCACACAAACCCACCCAACACATTTTTTGCCAATTTCTATGGGGATCCATATATATTTAGATTCAACAGGATTCTAAGGTTTCAGCATTTCATAAAACAGGAGTGGGCAATTCCACGATATCGCGGACAAAACTTGCAAAAATAAATATCAGCTGTGGGCAAAATGATGCATTTAGCATTATGGCTAGGTCCCTCAAGGTTGACAATTTAGTGCTGATATACTCATTTACTGCTTGATTTAATAAATTAGGCAATTTTAATGACTACCAAATTTCTTCAACCCTTTAAATGTACAAATTACTGATATTTCACTGTTGATTTAGGATTCATCTGGTTATAGCCAGCTGAACCAAAGTGATTTTATACTTTTTATGGAAGAAGTGTCTTTCTAAAACTGGTGGTTGAAAGAGCATATCTGCAATGCTAGCAGAAATGGATGAGACAAGATTTGGTGTCGAGCTATTATAACATGAGTTACCGAAAAGTGTCAGTTTTTAGTTTTCAAAGAAAATTATTGAAGTTGTTGGCTGCTCAGTTAATTTTCTCTGCCTTTGATACACACTGAAAGAAATTATAGCAGTGGAATTAATATTTCATCATGCATTATAATTTATGAAGCTGCTGAACTTCGTAACATGAGTTACTTTGTAACATGAGTTACCAAAATGGGGTCCTATAACATGAGTTACCATCATAATGGGAGATAACTCTGAACAATCAAGGTGCCTCTGCTTGCAATTACCCACATCTCCTGAATAAACTTTGATCTGTGTAAAACCTGACAGTGCACATCTGTACAGTACTACAAGCACCTTTCATGTAAGGTTCGAAGTTGTTAATCAAATAGTAACCCAGATCCGGTCTCAACAAGAAATTATTGATTGATGGGATAAAGGGCCATAACTCTTTGGAAATTCATCGAAATGCATAAAAAGCCAACAGTGCACATCTACAAGGTATAGTAAGCGAGATATGGTCTGGACGAGAAATTACTAACAAAATAAAGGGCCATAACTCTGTGAAAAATCATTGAAACGCAGAAAGGAAATCTGACAGTGCACAGCTGTAGGGTTCTAAGCATCTTCCGTGCAAGTTTTGAAGATGTTCATCAAATAGTAAGTGAGCTAGGGTCCGGATAAGAAAAATTATAAACTGACGAGATAAAGGGTCTTCACCCAAATAAAACCATTGAAATGTGCAAAAAAAAAAAATCTTATTATTTGGTAGAGCACCAAATCACTGCTAATCCTGTTGATTCTCCAATTAGGGGACTGGTATGTCTATGAGTATGGCAGAGACCGTTTCCTCAGTGTGGTTACCGCTCTTGGCATGGAGAATATTAAAATAGTTTTGGCGATAGAGACTAATGAGAATCATTGGAAATGGCCATTTCTGCAGGACGAGATATTCTACTACAGAGAGCAGATGATCCAGAGGCTTGAATCAACCTGATGTAGCAAATAACCATGGCCACTAATCAGTTCACAGAGAAGTTTGACATGTAGCCTTCAGAACGTTTATAACCAGATAATACTTAAATCTGTTGAATTTCACACTGAATTGACCACTAATCATGTTGATGAATTTCAAATTTTATACAGTTATTTAATTACATTCTTCATGTTGTTTGAGACACTTTTTTGACACGAGAGAAACATGTTCCAGGAGACTTAATTGTTCCTTCTTTCATTTGGACAAACCGTAACATGAGTTACCACATGTTTAGCTCGGTGGAAATAAAACTGTGTTGCATCAGTCATGTCAGTTGTTTAGAACAGGGACAGTACACAGTCCAGACAGTGTACTAAAAGAAAAGACTTTTAATTCTCAGATTAATTGATTAGTATTCAGAGGTTTTTCGGAGAAACACTGTACCCTCCGAGGGCATGTCCGTTTACCGAACTTTGCAATAAGATTAATTCAATATTATGGATAACACACTGTGTTTGTGTGGAAAACATAGCTACCAGTTAACATTACTACCTTGAAAAATAGGAAGGATCTGGATGCAAATCATAGTATTAAAATCCCAGGGTAAACAAGAAGGTTTAATGGCCAAAGTGTAACGTGAGTTACCGTGGAATTGCCCGAGTGCTGATGAGAATCAGATTCCTGTATTCCCATGGAAATGTAAGAAAATAACATCTCAGGAAAATACTTCAGTTCAATGATAGCTTGTAAGGGCATATTGTATGTAATCAGAGGCAAATACAGGCCTGTTTTGCTACATGTACCCTTTAAAGGTGCCCAAATTACAGCTCGTCTCCAAAAAGCCCAAATTACAGACTTTTTTTATTTCTTTCAGGATTGAAAAAGAATTGACCAGATAACATCTGGGCATTCTGTGTTCTGTTCAGGCCAACAAAAATCTGTTTGAGACATTCAGGGTCTCATAACATGTAATTCCACTCAAGGACCTTAATTTAGCCCAAATTAGAGAGCTAGAAAGGGTGTCCAAATTAGAAAACTGTATTTGCCCCTGGTAATGGTTTAAACATAGAAATTATATATATTAATATATTCATTCCTAGAAAGAAATGCAGATAGGTGAACAGGCAAAGGCCTATTTCAATGTCTCTGCCTATTTTGTGTTATACCTGATGATAGCGATATTAAAATGGTGTTCGTTTAATGAATTCTATACAGCAAGTCTTGAAACCAGATTATAAAATGTATTTATAAGATAAATCTAAATGTATCACAATGTACTTAATGTCAGAAATAAATGCAAACAAAGACTCATAAATGGACTGATATTTAGTGATAAAAAAAAAATAATTATAGCATGCAAATAATAGTGCTGTACTCATTACTTAGTCTATTATTGAGAAGGGGGGGGGGGGGTCTGAAGGGGTTATTGTTCCCTTTTCATTGAAGGGGGGAGGCCAAGGTGTGCATGTCTTGATGTCATTTCCTTAGTCTCTACTATTTTCATTTTAGCGAGCATAGCTACGTTATTGTTCAAATGTAATTTTCCCAGTGACACAATCTCCCAATTACCATGATCAAGCTAATATAGCTGTAATATAATGATAATGCAATTAAAAATGTATTTATATGCTCGTGCATGCGAAATTGTAATTTTAAGCAATTATTTTGAGGGACACAGGTGTGTCCCAAATATGAAGCAATCGTAAAGTCAACACGAAATATGTATTCTAATACCTTGACCTGCCCCTTCTCTCAAAAATGTGCCATGTACTACATCGATCATCAAAATTAATTATATGTAGGTCGTCCGAGAAATCTCACCCCCAATAATGGCTAATTGTTCCAATGAAATGATCTGTAACAAAGACAGCCGGGTCCCAATTGCTCTAAGTGAACTTTGACAGTTGAACTTGAACATGTAAATATAGCTTGAGAAGATCTTGGAGAGACATATAAGCACAATTACGTAGCCAACTGCGGCATTGACATTTCAGCTCAAACTTCGTATCATTCTCTCTGGCATCGATCACCCAGCATTTGGAATACACGAAGGTATGTTGTTTAGGCAAAATCAGTTAAATGGATTACTTTAACTTTGTTCTCTCAGCTTCACCTTGGTAATTTCCCTAACAGAAAGTGCAGCAAAAATGGTTTATATCTGGAAATATTCTGCATGGCACCAGCTACAACATGTCACAATTTTGTTCCTTTTTCTCTGTGTTTGAATAACATATTCACAGTTCACTTCCTGTGATCAAATTATTACATCTAATAATTCAATCACAGGAAGTGAAATTTCTGGAGGTGTTCAAATTTCTTACTCTTAGAACAGGAGGTTGACAAAAATGGTTCATGAATATAAATTAATCCGTTAATATTTCTTTGTTATTTCAATGATTACAGTCAGTAGAGGATCAAATTTTAACCACCGATCGAATTTTGTCTCTAAAATTGGGGGTGATTGATCAGCCTAAACAAAATTGTCAATTTGTGACGTTCAGATTGTTATTCAGTCCTAAATGAGACAGGTCTCGAAGAAGAAATGCTAATAGCTCATGGCATGCCATGCATTTGATGGTCTGTGAGCGCTCAGCCCAGGCACCATCAGAATGGACATCTTGGCAAATTTATTTTATTCATTTACCAACTCTCAACTCAAGCTTGGTCATATTCTACTATCAAATCTTGAGTTTATCTGATTATTATTCTCCTATTTGGAAAAATTACAAATATTTGTGCTGATTACATCTTTAAAACCAATTGTGATTTACAGGTAAACAGAATAATATGTATGTAAGTAAATGCATGTGGACAATGTCTTACGTGGCTTCACTCTTCTTCCACTGTCTTTTCGGCTTTTTGTCTCGCTGTTGTTTCATGTCAAACTCGGTCTCGCTGATGTCATCGCGGATGAGGTCGGTGTGCTCGGGTTGACCATGCCAGTTGACCAGCAGCTTGTTCAGACTGGCCTGCTGGGTCGACGGTGACATCCGCTGGTGCACTATCCAGTTCGCGGTAGTTGAACTCAGGATGGACATGAGATAGGCATCCCACTCAAGCTGTGACATACCCACAGGTTTGTGTGGAAGCATATCCTTAGACACGGCACTTCCCTTTTGTCCCTTCCTAACACTAGTAACCGGCTCGGCGAGGAATACTGGTGACGTCTGTGTGCCAGTGGGTGATAATTTCTCCCTTTCAGGACAAGGTGATATTGTCTCACTAAGTTTGTCATCCGACATGTCGTCGTGTATGTCTAGAGCTTTCTCCGTCAACTTCCTCTTTTCGGGCTTTAGTGGCGATTTCACAATTTTCTTCAAGTGGCAAGGCATGTGTTTTCTCTCGAGCAGCCTGTTGTTATGGCGACCCACGGGGACTCGTGTTCTGGGCGGAGGGGGGATGAGATCTCCCAGCTGTAGGGCCTCGTGAAAATATTTGTCGCTGTAAGGCATCATGTAGAAGCACCTGTCCTCGACGACGTCTTCGCTGAATGAGATGTCTGTGCTTATCTTCTGGATGTAGCCCCTGCTGACCGGTCCATCTTTCGTGCCGGGTCTTTGTAGGAATGGGGGGAGTCTCTTGGGTTTGTAAAGATTCAAGGCGGAGTCCTCGGCCCCTAGTTGTGGAACCTTGACTCGCAAAGCACATGGAAAGAGAAGCGGCAGATTCATCTTCTCCGACATTGTGTTTGTGTTTCTTTAATACATGTACCTGAAACTGCAATGGGAAATTACATTAAGTACATAGAGGTTAATCAATTTCATCCACCATTAAATCCGAGTTCATACACGAAGCATGATCAATATTTCACTACATTTATTTCATGTCATGGACATTCCTGACAAAGATGATATAGCAGGGGTTATTCTAGCACATAATCTTTCATCTACTCAAAGCGCACGCAATATGGAAAAATAAGAGGAACTGAATTTATCGAGGGAAAACTCAATTTAAAAAAAATCCTCTAAAACTCAATTTGAAAATTTATCATCATGATTACCACAACGAGATATCAGCTAGAAAACCCCATGTATAATAATTATTTGTCCATACAGAGTCATCTTTGTCTACATGATGAAATAATATGTAATGATGAGATGTTGGGGTAGGAGCAAAAAGTGTATGGTATGTAATGAAATAATCATAATATTTATCTTTTATCACATCAATATTTTATTCCCTATAACCCATGATGATATTCAGTTAACTGTATAACATAACTAGGAATTAGATATACTGATCATATGAACATAAAACAGACATTTTCTCTGGTCATAATATATAGGATCAACCTGATTCTCCGATGCAGCTGTGGTCTGAGTTTGACGTTCAAAACATATGGTCTCTAAGTCCGGGATTGTTCCCGATCTAAATCAGTGACAATTCAGAAAGGGAGCAACTATTTTGATATTACTTTAGCCAAATTGATTTGGGCATGACGTTCAGCCCATTCAGTTGCAAAATATAGTTTGCTATACTGTAATTTCATAATTTTACTGTCTGTATATATCAAAGAGGGCCCATCCACTCCTGGGTTAATGGCAAGTCCTGATGAAGGAGGCCAACAGCTCGGCAGTTACCTCGAAGTACGTGCTGCCCTATCCATTCTTCGGCCAAAGTAGGTCCAAGTTAACCTTGCTGCCCCAAAACAACCCATGATGCAATGCAACACTGACTGCCCTTCTCAGATGTTTACATCAGAAAGTTTGGAAGTTTGTTTTCGGGCAGCAGTAACTTGGGCCAGTAAACCTTGTCCCAGGCAGGTCACCGAATATTCTGAATATTAGGCTTAGCAGTCTAAAACTGTTTACCGTTTGGTTTGAGGCAGCAAGGTTAAAATTACTTGGGCCGATATGGCGCCTGGTCACGGACTTGGCCGAAGTCAACACTGATGGCCCAAAACGACTTCCATGCATGTCACTACCTTTTCTGATGTAAACATCTGAGAAGGGTCAATATTATGCATTGCATCATGGGTTGTTTTGGAGCAGCAAGGTTTACTTGGGCCACGGACTTGCAGGCGTTGTTGTTGTTGTGATTGTGCATGGGTTGTTGTCAGATGGAAGTTGTTGTTGTTGTTGCTGTTGTTCATCAGTGGTTGTTTTACAAAGCCTGCAAATCATGTCCAGCTGCAAATTCACACATTTAATGTTGGGGAATAATTGGAGTGAAAATAACCATATTTTTGCTTTACCTTTCTGTCTTGCCCAGATCAACAGAAATCTTACACTTCACGAGATGTTTGGAGTGTTCCCCCACCCGAACCCTTTCCCGCTTTAGCCGCCATTTTGTATAGCGGTCGCTTTGGTGACAGACGGTGGCGACGTCTGGCGGAAATGGCCAGAGTTATACACAGGGGTATCTCACAAAATTGTTTGTCACTCCGTACGAATCTGTACTTTGATAAATTCTACCGAAATAATATAAATTTACAACTTTTGTTGTAGACTCAAAGGCGCCAGGCCTACCGTTTCCCGAAATCACTGGGGCGTGGAAATCAGCGTATCACGAATCACGAAAAGTAATATATTGGGACTGCATTAAGCATTCCCTTAATTCCCTAGCAGCATACAATTTTACACTTTATGAATAATTTGTATATCGAAATACCCATCATCCGAACGCATGGCACGATCATACGTAGAAACTTCTGCTCTTAGTGTTAAGTGTAACGTGAAATGCCCTTAGCAAGCTAAGATGCGAAATACCATGGATGTATCATGGGCATTCATTAACTTGTTATAGGTGAATCGTGAAAACAGGCATATACTTTCACTCCGTCTGACATTGTTATATATAGACGCTCCTGATCTTTTCCTTTATTTGCATTCTTTCTGTTCCAACGATGTCTCGCAGCTGACCGGGAAGTTGAAACGGAGTATAAATTTTGAACAATACTAATGTTTGCTGAGAAAAATATTGAAGGAAATAAACCAAATAAAGGAATAAATTGTTCAACGAAATATGACGCATATGGCAAGCCATTTGAATTGCTTTTTATTCAAGAATTTCCGATATCGGAATTAAAATTTTCGATATAGGAAATTCATGTCCTTCAATTTCCGATATCGTAAATTTAGTGACAATTTCCGATAGCGGAAATGCAATTGAATTTCCGATATCGGGAAATTGAATTTCCGATATCGGGAAATTGAATTTCCGATATCGGGAATTGTCTCCGAATGCAATTCTCGATATCGGAAATTCAATTTCCGATATCGAAAATTCTAATTTCCCATATCGGAAACTGTAATTTCCGATATCAGAAATGAATTCAATTTCCGATATCGGAGATTGAAGGACCTGAATTTGCGATATCGGAAATTTCAATTCCGATATCGGAAATTCAATTTCCGATATCGGAAATTCTTGAATAAAAAGCACTTTGGCTTGCCATACATCCTGCTCTTGTGAAATCACAAACTGAAATGATATGAGATTATCGGCAGCATCAAGCCTCTAGAGCCACAACTGTTCCTATCAATAATGCCTTCGGTTGATTACATTAACCGGAGGCATTGTTGATAGGAACAGTTGTGGCTACCTCAAGCCCTGTGATATAAACTGGCCACCATATATCGTTCCTGACAGCCGTTCCATCAATCCCACCCCACCGAACCGCCCACGTTCTCGTAAAGGTGACGCCACCCTATTACCCCCAACTAAATACAAGCGCCTAGTCCGTCATTCATAATTCAGCCGTCGTCCATTAAAGAATAGCCACGTCCATCATCCAAAGAACTATTCCATATCCATATAACAGTATTAGCACCAAATTCAAAAAGACAATCATAGTATACATAAACGTAGGCTAGTTTCCTGCAAGAGAGAAGCGGTCAACAGTTTTCAATGATGCCGACAAGACATCATGATGTTCCAAAAATATAAAATCCGTATCGCTGATCAGTATTCTTAATCCATAATAATCGTTGTAAAGTTGTTATCTAGAGAATGATGTATCTCAGTCACGCTTTGATTGTGACTGTTCATATGAGCACCATGAGGATCTTGAAGTACATGGGTGCATACGTCCCCTAGCCCCGGGTTAAGCGGATTTAGACACAAGTTACGAAACGTAAGGCCATAGATCTTGCACGCTACGTTCGTATTTTGCTATCAGCATGCGATATGTATCGCCAAATTTGAGAAACTTTGAGTGGAGGCGCTTGGTGGAATAGCCCTATTTTATAAGATCCCGCCTGTGTGTTAGTATATTACCTCGAATTGCATGACTGGATATGTATGGCACACGGCAACAACCTTAGAACAATTCAAGAATGGCGGCATGTATCTCACCATTTCACTTCGGCGTTCAACGGATCCATAAATTATTTGAAGAATTACGATTCCAATATTCACTGAAGTGAGCGGAAAAAAAAAATCAGAGAAAAAAGCTTGACGCTAGAAAAATACACGAACCTAATATAAACTGTTTGTCGCCATATTGGAGGTCAGCTGTGGCCGAAGTAGTCTTTATAATGATATCCATACGTACGACTTCAAACGAAATAGAAATTATTTTGTAGGAGTCAATTGCACTTCATATTGATGGTGTGTGGCACTCAAAAAATTCCCCCATCTCCACTCAAATTATTCGTACACCACATCGATAATCGTTAGCATGCACTCAATCGTTCAAATCTATATATATACACTCGTATTTCGAGACTTACCCACGCATTATACAGTTATTATTATCATTAGAAATGCAAAGCAAAGGAATATAGGATAGGAGCTTTCAACTTTCCATCTAATTTTGCCCATAAGTTTTAGATTGAAACGAAACTGAATTTTTCCACTATTTTTGCTTGCTCGTTAACGCTATAGAAGACAGAAGTCCATAAAAGTGTTATCAGTGTGTTTTTACTGGAATTTAAACAACACTTGAGGTACCTTGGAGGTTATTTTTTATTTTATTTTTTTATTTTTTTTTATTTTTTTATTTTTTTTTTCACTGCAAAGGGAGTTGAAATACGCATGTCATGATTTCACGACATTCACCCTGTATCCCGGATACACAGTCACAGCGTACCTACAGCTCCAGTGTACTACTTACAGTACAAGGTACACACTCATGTTGAAAACCGTTTACAGTTCATTAGAAATGTTAAGGCTTGTTACGTCTTAATTCCCAAAGAGATGAATTCTGATGGATTAGGACACAGCTACTGTTGCTCTAGGATCTATCAGAAATCAAGAACCAAACAACGATTGTAGAATAGAGATGATGCACACAGGGTTTATTCTTCTCCGACAGAGTACATATACAAGAAGCGCTGGATGAGCGCAAAGACCTCCGTCGAGGCAACAGGGTCCGTAGCGTAATACATCACTGAATAACATACGGCCGGATGCCAAGCTCAATTTTGCATTTGTTGGACGTTAGCTTCATCAATGGTAATTAATCTGGGATTGAGGGTTCCTCACTAGCATGTCCAGACAGGGATGTGAAAGTCACATTCCCAGCAAATATTTTTTGTTTGATTTGACGTGCTTGAAATATTGGGGTATGGAATAGAGTATATTGATGGAAAACCTGGAAAAGTGCTTGAGACATTAGGCCCCATCCCACCCACACCTCCCCATGAGAGGATCCCCTCACCCAAATCAACACGTTAGCGACAGAAATGAGACCCTGTGTGCCTAGTTGTACCAACTTGCTTGTGATTTTGTGCTATAGGCCCAACACAGCAACACTTCATATTTTGTATGTGTACAGTATAGCATCATCATTGATGAGAGAATGCTCTTCAAAACACACCTGATTTTACCGACACTTCGTTCTGATCTGTCTCAACATCATATGATGAGGATTCAATGCGCTCGGTATAATTTTGTATACTGGTGTTACAGGTCACCTTCGCCTTCACCTTACTGTATCAATGACCATGGACTTGTACATGTATCACATTCACATTGAATGGTAATGGCTGATGAGAATATTGCCCCTATGGAACAAATGACTGGATTCCACGCAGCAAATATTTATTGTGTAACAGTGAGAAGAAAATTAATTGTATAAACATTCCAAGCCTCATTGAACACAAGCCGCACCATACTTGATATGAATATAACGCGCGTACATTAGCTCGCTTGGACGTCGCTTAGTTAAATATGGGCAGACTCGCAAAAATCTCAACATTTTCAAAAGCCACAAAAATGCCTTCAGCTTGTACAGAGTAAGTAAAAATACTTATGTACAACTTGATGTTTAGAAATGACTGTGTTGAGCGGTTCTATTCCCAGCTTCTCTTTTATTCTATGCCATAGAGGACAGGGTTTGGTAGATAATTAAAAACTGTATTAACTCGGCTTCACATTTTAGAGAATGACTTTAATTGAGCCAAAGATGAAAGAGAAATACACTTATAAAAAAATCTATTTAAAAAAATATATGTTTATATTAATTTCCATAATTTATTGAAAACAACTATACGTAGACTTCGACCACCCAATATCACACAGGCCAGGCAACTGTGAGAACAAGTGAAAGATACCCATCGAGTTGAGCGGATTTGCAGATAAACAACAACAAAAAAATGCACTTTGTGCCTCACGAGGCCCTTCTCCATAGAGTGCATGCCAGTTATTTTTCTAGACTACAACAACAACAACAGTTTTTGCCTGTATCACAGTCCGAGCTTCCGATTACCCTTCAACCTTACCCAGACGACGGATAATTTTTGACAGATTGTCCGGCTGGGTTGTTGATCGGATTCACAGATCATGAATTCCACCGTGACGGAATCACCGCTGGGAAGACTTTTTCTTTATTCAAAGTCATGTACTCGGAAGTTCCGTGGTCATACCCATGTAGTTTCAAGTTTAGTTTGCTATTCTATATGACATCTGTTTACGGATCCATGAACAATCTACAGATGATCCAGCATTTTCAGTAAATCATGCTTTGAAATGTTCGTGACGGAATCACCTGAAACGGACATGACTCTTGACTAGTGTTGCTTGTCTATTTTTTTGCTGCTCTGTTTCAATCTGACTATTCTTATATGACATCTCTTACTAACATACAGTACCCAAGGATGATAAGATTTTTTTCATCGTGAGAAATTTTCTCATTAAACGCGACTGGATCATCCCAGGGGTTAAATCTAGTCCGTGACGGAATCGACAAAAAATCATGATGGAATCACGAGTGCGCTTTTTAATCTTATCGGTAAAAGTGCTTTATTAATTACACATTTTCTTCAAAAAAATATTCCTAGAGTGAATTTATCTCTTCTACTTAGAAAATTAAAACTCTGACCTCTTATTTTTACTAAGGTATAGCTCCCGCCACATGCATATCTTTTCTGCAGATGTTTCAAAATAGTATAGTTTTCAGTAAAGTGCAATTTTTCTTCTTTGACAATTTAGAATTTCCCGAGTTCTTCATGTTAAAAAATTGCGGGAAAAATATTTCGCTATTAAAACACATATTCTCTATTATTGGCTTGTTCCCGGGGATCATAGGAAGCGAATAGAACAAACAGCATGCTAATATAGGGGCTACGACAGAATGTGGAGTGAATTTTATGCGAAAAAGGGCTGTTTAGCAATGTCCGCTTTTCCGTGGAATTCATGAGCGCACGATTGAAGTATCATGGGAAGATATATATTTCCAGTCGCTATCTCCCCCATCTTCAAACAAAAGGAAAAGAAAAAGCCGAGAGAGCGCCTCGTGAGGCAGAGTTATTTTTCCAGACTACAACAACAACAACAGTTTTTGCCTGTATCACAGTTCGAGCTTCCGATAACCCTTCAACCTTACCCAGACGACGGATAATTTTTGACAGATTATCCGGCTAGGTTGTTGATCGGATTCACAGATAACGATTGAAGCATGGGAAGATATATTTTTTCAGTCGCTATCTCCCCAACCCTCACCCCCCAACTAAAAAAAAAGAAAAGAAAAAGCCGAGAGAGTTCTTCGGAGTTTTACGTTTTTGACCTCTGACTTTGAATTTGACTTCTCACTTCCGACTCGCATCCTGGTGAATGACACTCGTCCTTTATCTTTTTGCCGATTCAGAGATTCTCGAGGAAGTTTCCAATTATACTATCTGGAATGCGAGTTTTTCTTTCGTGAAAATTTACTTTTTATGAAAGCGCAGGTTTGTCTTCGTCGCATACCAGGCCATCTGTACCAGCGCGAAGCTATAAGTACACGCGCGAATTTAGTACCCTCGAATAAAGAGACCCGGTGGAAGCTCTGCAAAGGATACACACCTTTTGTGACGTAAGCATTCATTTGTGTCCAAAGAAAAGATTCAAGATTTCGTCGGGAACCATGACGATCTCTATTGGAAATACTATGAGTCGTGGGTTCCCCATATGACAATTATTTGACGGGAGATTTCACGTTGCGCTCCTAGACCTCCGTCTGATCGACGGAGGTAAAAAAGTAAACATCATAACATGTACATGTAGTTACCGCCTGGAGACATAGATGTTGCTGTCTTTTGAGTCGACATGTTAGATGACTGCCTACATTGAATTTGCTACAAACTTTTTTTAGCATGCAGCAAACAAAACTCTTGACAGGACATGGAAATATACACCTGAACTGTAAATTGCGTATGTCCAATCATTACTAATATTTTCTCGGACAAAACAGTTGAAACATCCAAATTGGCGAGATATGCAAGAGGTGGGGAAAATTTACGTCTGCCGACTGAAAACCAACCATATGACTCTGCAGGAAAGCTTTCCTCGGCACCTCACATTCAGATTCGAGAATACGGTGGATTCTCGGACGTAGCCTTAGTATTTCAGCCACACTTCTATTGCAGATGTTCATGTTCATGTGAAGACTATGAAGTGTCCACACGGCCCCTAGCACCGACTTAAGCGGAGTTAGATACGTTAGCTTGGGAGATGTGACGACAGATCAGCTCAAACAATTAACTCATCTGATCTAATGGATGAGCATCGAGGACGTCTGATGGAGTAAACGCCTCAACATGGGGTAAACCTGGTAAATGCAAGAACACCCAGAAAAACTACCCTGTAAAGTCCGACGTCGTACGGCTTAAATTTTCCACCAAAAAAAAATACATATTTGTGGAATGAACAATCAAATACTACATTTGCTCTAGTACACAGGATTCGTTAAGGGAGTTATACTCAAGTGATTCCAAGCTGTTATAGAATAAGATGTTTGATACATTTCTAAAGCAGAACAGATTAAGAGTTAGTATGATTTGAACTTCGGATCAGGAAACCTGACCTCTTGATCAGATCGCCATTTCACTGCCCACGTTAAAATTCATATACACTTTCTCATATGTATTGGCTATTTACACTACTTCCGCTAACTACATCAAATGCAGATTTCAACTATCAACTAATCGACCATGCGCTACGAGATGGTTATCATTTAGTAAAATGACTTGAAATCAGGACGCACCGGAACTGTCACAGGGCCTGGTCAGACCCTCGACTCTAATCAAAGCTTACAGAGTGGTTAAATTCTTGTTAGCTCACATGGTATATGCCTATGCACGCCCCTTGTGGTAAAAATTACTTCGAAACAACAGAAATATACGGTATTTTAATTAACTTTTTTAAATATCTGTTATATAATTTCTAAGTTATGACATTGATAATAATTTAATGGGCATAGTGCAGTGACCTCAGATGTACGAGAGACCTTCCTTATGCGCATCCTATATTTCACAATGTGTTAGAGTAATCGTACACAGTTTAATGTGTACAAAAGGTACATATTCGTGTAGAGAGTATAGGTCACAGAGAGTAATCGCAATATACACCCTCGACATCCACCGTAATCAACCTAAAGTAATCCCTCGACCTCAACCAAATCAACCTAATATACTCCCTCCACCTCCACCCTGGTCAACCTAATATAATCTCTCGATATCCACCCTAATCAACCTAATATTCTCCCTCGACCCCCGTCCTAATCAACCTAACATACCCCCTCTATCCCCACCCGAATCAACCCAATATATTCTCTTGATCCCCACCTTAATCAACATAATATACTCTCTCGACCTCCACCCTATAATCATTCTAATATAATCTCTCTATATCCACCCTGATCAACCTAATATTCTCCCTCTACCTCCACCCTAATCAACATAATATACTCTCTCGACCTCCACCCTATAATCATTCTAATATAATCTCTCTATATCCACCCTGATCAACCTAATATTCTCCCTCTACCTCCACCCTAATCAACCTAATATTCTCCCTCTACCGCCACCCTAATCAACCTAACATACTCCCTCGACCCCCATCCTAATCAACATAACATACTCCCTCGATCCCCAGACGAATCAACCTTATATACTCCCTCGACCCCCACCCTAATCAACCTAATATACTCCCTTGACCCCCATCCTATAATCAACCTAATATGCTCCCTCGATCCCCACCCGAATCAACATAATGTACTTCGTCGACCCCTATCCTAATCAACCTAATATACTCCCTCGATTCCACCCGAATAAATCTAATATACTCTCTCGACCCCCACCCTAATCAACCTAATATAATCCCTCGATCCCAAACCTAATCAACATAATTAACCAATTATTATGCTCCCTCGCCTTCCCTCTAATCAACCTAATTAACTAATTAGCAAAGGTAACGAGCCCCTGTGGCTCGTGCACGACGAGCACACCGCAGGTCATGGTAAGAATAGGCCTCAGCTCCTCAGACAGCTTGTCGGAAGAGGCGACTAACTGAGGCACCCGTGGTGTTCCCGGGTGTGAAAAAGAATAGGACCCCACCCGCGTGGTTCCCTGGTGTGAAAAGGAATAGGACTCAACGTTGTGATACGACTGAAATATCACGTTAGAGCGACGTTAAATCATATTCACTCAGTCACTCGTGCACGACGGTACGAGGCTATATAACTGTTCATGGAGAAGATTCACGCTGTATAATACGCCTCCACAAATCATTCGTTTGCAACTGATATAAATGTAATCTTTGCTATAGTAAAAGACCCAGATAAATGATGTTGACATAAAATCTCTGTATTCATCTATTTTGAACTGTCATACAAACTCCGTCTGTGTGGATACGTACGTGTGAAAATAGTATATAAAACGAGGAAGTATGGAAGGAGAGTGCTGGAAAAACGCAATGTGTTGCGACTTCCATTTCGTGCAGTGTCGTTCGCCCAAGGCTATGCGGCATGGAGATGTATTTTGATATATACTATATTTTATTTAAAATTGTTAAGATCACCACTGTTCCAGTTCTGGACAGGTTCATTTATATCTCACCACGACTTGATGATTTGTCAAAATTATTTCAGTATAGGAAGTACTATATGTGGATCGTTCTCTCTCCACACAAATAGACTCCTCTATCGCATCACGACTCGGAAAGTATCTCGACTGAGGCCACTTTTGGATGGCATTTGACCTGTGATGTCATCGCGTGCATGGACGTATTTAGGACATCTTCAATTTTTCAAGTCAATTTCTACGTTCCCACTTCGAATAGGGTGACTTGTGTATCACGTTGGAACATACAGTGTACGAGTAATTCACCCTATCCGCTAGTGGACACTGGAGTCCAGTCAAGGGGCGGAGGACAAAATGTGGACTGGAGAACATGAATAGAGATAGGGCAAAACAGCGCTATAAATTGACCAATCGGCAATTCCAGTAACTTCAAAACTGGACTGAAATTACAGACCAAAGACAAGGTGAACGAAAAGGGACAGTAGACAACGAACAGATATATTCGATTGTAATTAGAAAAGAAGTCAATATATAAAGTATTAGATGGTGAAACGAATTCTGATTAAAATGGCCGCCAAGAACATTGAAGGCTAAAGGTTAGCGGATCCAAATGCATCAAAGCTTATTTCCGTGTAGAGAGAAGTAAAAATATTGATTTTCCCATTCCCTTGAAACGAAGGATTTAATGAAAGAAAGAGTACCAGAAAATGCAATTAATAGACTTATAGAAATAGCTTAAAGTGCATAGTATAAAAACAAGGATGGAAATACTTGTGCGAGAATTGGGAAGCCACAGCACAAACTAAAAGTTCTCTAAACTCGCGAGGCTTCAAATCAGTATGACAGTTGGTGAAATGGCTACAGAAAAGACCAGAAACTTTGGAAAAATCTCTTGGCATGATACAGAACAAAACAGAAGCATCCGCATCACATTGAATGTAAAGGGGCGGGGAAAGGGATCAATATCGTAGGAAACTTTGGAGGTTTGAGAGGGGCACAGCCGTTTACTGTTGTTTAGAGGTCTCAGTTTATAGAGCATTAACTAAACGCAGTATTAAAAGGGTGATGGAAAACCATGTCGGCGTACTGACTAGAAGTCATATGACCTCACAGACAGGTGTATTGACTGCATATTTCTAAAACTTCACAAGAATCAAAAGTGATCCATGTGATGATTTGTATCACAGCCACGCTTTTATGGTGGTTGTTCATCTGGACTTCTCCGGGTAATCAAGTTTAGTTATTAACGTTGCTTTAGAGCGATACATTGTGTGGAATTTTGTTTTTAGATATACATACAGAATATTGGCCTGTGGGGTCCTATGGTTTCTTGTCAGTACGCCGGCATCTTTTTCCACCACTTTTATATCTTGCGTTTAATAGCTATCTGCACATGGTGAGATTCTGCTGGTGGATGTTTTGTTCCCGAGACTCCCTCTGTACAACTCATTGCTATTGTAATGTGTAAATTCACGTGGTTAACATGTTGGCGAATGAAGCACTTAGGCTGCGTCGGACCCCACAGACTTGTGTTCTGAATAAGGACTTGCATTGTATTGATATCTTTCAAGTTTGGGCTACGCAGAGTATTGTATCGCATCTGCCCCGTGGGGCTTCCGGGGATTGACCTGGGATGTCGTTGTGCACACCGCAGATCATGGTAAGAATAGGCATCAGCTCCTCAGAGGGCTTGTCGTAAGAGGCGAATAACTGAGGCACCTGTGGGGTTCCCGGTTGTGAAAAGGAATAGGACCTCACCCCTGTGGTTCCCGGATGTGAAAAGGAATAGGACTCAACGTCGTGATATGACTGAAATGTAGTTGAAAGCGACGTTAAATCATATTCACTCACTCACTCACCTGTATCGCATTTTGTCCATAAAGTGAATACATCTTGTTGGTGAATGCACGAGCTTCTGGATACGGTGATGGAGAACTAGACACTCTTGAACGACTTCGGTCTCAAAATATGTGAAAATATGAGCTATTTCGTAATCGAAAGTTTAAGCTCGTAAGTTTATAGCCAGCATTGCACTAATTAGATTAATGAATCATCTTAATAAATGATTTCGTCTTATTTGTACAGGCGGAGACTCGAGGACCATGCAGTTGGACATGTGTAAGGGGTGTGGGGACACAAAGCCATTCCTCCATGTATTGGCCGTCTTGTTTGGCATGGGGTCTAATCTGGCCGTGAATGGGATCTGGGTGGAGCTGCCCATCCTGGTCTTCTTCTTACCGGAGGGGTGGAGTCTCGGCTCCTACATGACCATCATCCTTCAGCTGGCCAACATCGCCCCGCTCCTCTACACCGTTGGTCACATCTTTGCACCGAAATACGTCAGAGAAAGGCCGGCCATCTACTTCATCGCCTTCTTGGGAAGTGCCGCTTGCATACTGCTGTCTTTCTTATGGAACAGAACGTCCATAGTTTTTGGCTCACTACACAGCACAGCCTTGTTTAGTCTTCACTTCTGTCTCTCCATTATGGATTGTACTTCTTCGATAGTTTTCATCACGGCTATGGGTGTTTTTCAAGAACCCTACATGACCACGTATTTCCTGGGCGAAGGCATGAGTGGTCTGTTCCCAGGTCTGGTGGCGCTAGCACAGGGGGTCGGAGACGTCTACTGCGACAACAAAACAATAGAAAACAACGTCTTTTCGAACGGGACATGGTTGAACGAAACCCTGTTCTCTTACGAACCGGCGTACAGGGAGCCTCGATTTTCTGTTATGTATTTCTTCATATTCCTTGCTACAATGCAAATAATATCTGTGATAGCATACATACTGCTCATGTACCTTCCGGCCTGCAAACGGGAACATATAGGTCCGAAGGTCTATACGCAATCCGTGGAGATCCCAGACCCGACCGACTCGGAGAAAAGTAAAAAGTCAAGCAGTTTCTCCTCATCAGATAATAATAATATATATAAGGAAAATAATGATAATATAAAACACCGCTTTTCCTCTGAGGTCGACGAAGTAAGCTTCAAAACCGGATTCAGAAGCAAGCAGATGATAATCAAACACAACTCTGATTCGGATGGAAGCGAAAGTGAAAGTAACGAGAAGAGCAGACAGAAAGTGACCAAAGCGCAGTATGCATATTTGTTATTCCTGATTGGCTGGGTCACATTTCTGGCCAATAGTTTCCTGCTTTCCATCCAATCGTACTCTTGTCTACCCTACGGAAGCGAGCCGTACCATCTGGCCGTCACCTTGGCAACCATCGCTAACCCGGCGGCCTGTGTGCTGGCGCTGTTCTTGCCACTGAAGGATAAACGCATGGTGGGCATTCTGACACTGTCCGGGACATTGGTGGGCGTATACATTGTGATACTGGCAGTACAGAGTCCATATCCCGTCTTAGTGGATACCGTCATTGGATCAGCTTTATCTGTAAGTAATGTTACTAGATTCATTAAATAAAATTCTTGGGATTTCCTCAAAGCTGTCCATTTATCATTGCAACACTTGTCTCAACATTCGGCAACCAAACTTTCTGCGCTATCTCCGGAACGACAAAAAATGGACAGCTGAAACTCCGTGACTTTAATCATATTGGAGTTATTTTGAGCCTATTTGCGTGACCCCCCGAGTAGAGGATCATGGGTAAATTTAAAATGGCGGCCATGTGGGGGTACCCAGAAAAGTGATGTTTGCATCATATTTCTTAAAAAAATTAGCTTTTTTGTATGGAAAAGTCGGTAAAACCTATTTTATTTCATATCAGATTATTATTTACTAATTTATCATGTAGTTTCAGCGAAGAAAAATAAGAAATCCGAAAATTCTGGCCGAAAAATCGTCATCAGTGACGTCATCATGGCGACCATCTTGGATTTTTTACATTTTCTTCTAGAGTTTGACCTCAGGCTGCGGTACACCCCAAATCGCCCAGGCTAGATAGGGTTAAGCTAGGTTGTTTACACAAAAGATTTCTGTTCGGGTATGGAAGGAAGCCATCCCTAGAGCACGATTGCTCAAAAATCGTCTGATCCCTTTTTGAATTCAAATCCCTGTTAATCAAAATTTGACTGGTGTGATGCATTCTGTAGACATGGAAATGACATATGGTCTTATGCCTTTACAACCTGTAACCCTGGATCGTGTGTATCCATTTTCAGCCTATTTTCGGCAACAGCAACCTGTAACCCTGGGATCGTGTGTATCCATTTTCAGCCTATTTTCGGCAACAGCAAGAGGGAAATTCCAGAAATCAATACCACGTGACTTCGTCAGCTAATCAGCTAATGTCTACCGACGTAACGTTACCCCAACGTAACTCGCCATTTTCGAGTCACGTAATGAACTACTTGTTCAGAATTTCAGATCCACCACACCTCTTGGATGATACGAAAGTTATACATACCTATATATTTTGTAAGCCCAGGCAATATATGTTTCAGAAGTGATATGAAAACCTGTAATTTATCAGATTTCTCGAGTCTGTTCTCCGCCGGATGAAGGCCGAACAGAATCCGGTAAAGTACCGGATATCGCTCCGCGATAATGGAGACACACGATTCGCAAGTCATCTTATGGATGGCGAAGTGTACGCAAATGAGGTCTTTAGAGTAGAACTACGCATAAAGACCATGATCCTGAATTATGACGTCACACCAGTTAAGCAGCTAACATGCACGTGTTTTGCATGCTCTCATGTTGGTTGAATACGCGTGTTTTGGGTTACAGTGTAGTGCCAAGGAGATTGCAACTTTTCCGCATTTGGAGATTAATTAATTTCATACGCAAGATACTTTGGTGGGGCGAGAATGCCAGAGATATCAAAATGTATGATCCTGTCTTACCGGTTTCAGTTTTGTAGGACAAATGTACTGGATTTGGACCAGTGTGTATTTCTCGTCGTTTATTTACTTAATACATGACTTGCCGGTTGTCTGAAAGTGGCAAAAATGAAGAGTTATTGCCCCTTTTCCAGGAGCAAGATTCGGATACAGCAATGCCTTCAACATGGGCCTCGGTAAAAGCACCGTTATAAGTTTGCTTATAGACAGTGTCAGAAGCTGACAGGGACCTGAATTATCACTGAACTGTTCTAGAGTGAAAGAAGTCTGAATAAATCATGTAAAAAATCCATTGAAATAACTTTTTTCGGCAATTTTCAGACCGTGCCTATACTCTCAGCATGCATGAGGCAAAAGTTTACTCGTGGTTCGCATTGCACTATGGGAAGGAAACATGGCGGTTTTTGCTATTTTCCGACGACCAGCAAGACGTGTAGTTAGCATACCAGTTTCATAATTATGAACGACGGGATAGTTATTTCATCATATCCTAGGGAGTAGTGCCTAGCATAGGTCATATGAGACAGATTTTTGTCACTTCATATATATGGATAGTTTCACTGTGTTTATCATCTCAAAACTTGAGTATTGCAATATATGCCCAGTCGTTTATCAATATTATTATATCAGCGCTCGGGCGATTTTCTTTATCCAAGATTAACATGAAAGAATATATGTATTTTACTGTGATTTCTATTTTACAGGTATTAGCTTGGGTGCTGGTGATACTGATATTGACCTATTCACGGGTGTGCTGTGCCCTCATCCTTAAGTTGCACGGTGGTAGGGGACTATTCTGGTACGGCTTTATGACGCAGGCTGGCTCCGGTGTTGGAGCCATCTTCAGCCTTCTCCTGGTGAATGTGTACGAGGTCTTTCAAGATGCGTCCGCCTGTCCATCCGTCTGAAATAATAGAGCGCGGGGTTTGTGCCACAGAAAATTTCATACGGTTTAGAAGCGGGCTGGCCTCAAGAACGTTAACGGACATGTCAAAAGAATATAAGATCTATTTCCAAAGAAAAAAAAATTACTCTCCATGTAACACGACGTGACGTTTGTTGTCCGTACGTTTATTGTTTGCTATTAACTTGGCAAATTCGCCTGGTCATGCAGCGAACTTCTGGCCTGCAGCCGATAACAAATACTCTCCAGGACGGCATTGAATGAATGGCAGTTGGCAAGTGCCATAACTGTTTTCTTTTCGTTTTGTACTTACTTAATCGCCGTATCCCATATCCGGATTCGCAATATTTGGAAAGGTTTGATCCCTTCGATCATGGTATCTAATATTATTGTTCTTTGAACTATCGAATTTAGAATTTGACTTGTTTATTATCGTCTGAAATGAAACTTGGCCCCTCAATGGAATTTGACCCCTTAAGCCAAATGAAGATTTTCTTCTGGAGGTGAGCGGTCGAATATATAGATATGTTGGTCGAATTTCAAACACAGGCGTTCGCAACCTGTGACCATCTGGGTCATCTATACGCGGTAAGACTAACCCTGGGATCGTGTGTATCCATTCTCAGCCTACTTTCGGCAACTGCAAGAGGGAATTTTCTGAAATCAATATCACGTGACTTTGTCAGCCAATCAGCTACAGTCTACCGAAGTAACCCCAACGTAACCCGCCATTTTCGTGTCATGTGCTGCCCTACTTGATTCAAAATTACAGATCTATAACGCCTCTTGGGTGATACGAAAGTTATTCATACCTATATCTTTTGTAAGCCCAGGCAATATCTGTTTCCGGAGTGGTATGAAAACCTGTAATTTATCAGATTTCTCCATTCTGTTCTCCGCCGGATGAAGGCCGAACAGAATCCGGTAAAGTACCGGGTATCGCTCCGCGATAATGGAGACACACGATTCGCAAGCCATCTTATGGATGGCGAAGTGTACGCAAATGAGGCGTTCGTTATTGTAAATCTGCAGGCCAGATAACGTTCAGATCGATCAGTTATTACCATACATGTTATCTCATATGCAATTTACTGTTTCAGAATTCCTATAATTTGATTATTTTGAAATAAATGTGAATATTAATATTTAATACTTTATATAACAATTTAGCATACATTAGATCCCGATCAGAAGGGGAATTACCAAATTGATTGTCCAATTCATACAAAGGAGAAAAAACTGCTTTAATTATAGTTTGTTTGTTAATTTGCATTTTGTTTCCGCGTAAGTCAAACTACATGTGTATATTGAGCAATATTATCATTACCCATAACATGGCTAAAATCTAACAAAGAATTGAAATAGCTGAGTCACATAACAAGTAACATTGTATCTGTCAATTCTTGGCGTTTACGTTTGATAAATTATATGCAGATACAAGGATTTGAAATATACATGGGGTATAACACGGCGGCGAAGAGCTATAGTGTTTAAATCATTATCGTTATCTTTGGACCTCACATATCGTGTCAACCGCGGTTAATCGTTATATTGTCATGCATATACTTATATAGACACTGCATGAATTTATGAAAATGTTGCTATATATATATACGAACCTGTCTTGTGATATCATCGTTATATGTCACCTGTTACTTTAATATTAAGTATTTATTCTACTGAATAGATTTGGGCAATCTGAAATAAATTATATAGTCAAGAGTCATAAACCAAAGTCACTGCACGATGAACGCAATATTCAACTTGTAAATAAAGTTTTCAGTGGAACATGACATGATAGTCTGTGTGGAAGAACGAGTTTTATTAAGCAATTGTGTTAACAGCTATATGAATGCGATGAAATGCTAATAACTTTGAATTGAATACTATGAGAAGCATATTTCAAAACTGTATAAAGGATATTTTAGCTTGGCTGAACAACTGCTCATAATTTTTTTCCTCGATCCCTCTATATTGTGCGCGCTAAAAAAAAGTAGAGCAGTTTGATGAAATTAATATTTTGTAGTCGCATTTTCTTCCAAGTCGCTGATGAAACAGAGTTTAACAACATATGTATTCAAGAAAACTCTGGTTCTCCGTTGTGCTTTCTCTTTTACAACCTCTGCAGACGAGTGACATACAATTTATCATGGCATACAGTCTGACTATATTCCACTTTCTGTGGGTATATCTACATACATTGTGCATTCGCAATAGCAGGTTCTTGTTAGGGTGAGGGTTGTTAAGCATCATTTCTTTTTATGTTTCAAACTGTAAATGCGCTTTTATCTATCCAAATGTAATTTAGGGAATTTACCAGTCCACCAAATGTGTTATAAATATGCAGTTGTATAGTATAATAAAAAAAACTTTTATATTAAATAACCACCCCTCCTCAGATCCCCGTCGAGTCGTACCCAATACTTGAAAAGTGGAATTTAGCGCTCGACATTCAGAGGATATATCAAGGACTGGTTGTACCACTGTGAGAGGAAGGAATGCTCGGAATGAAATAATGTCGGAGTTCTATCTCATTACTCATATAAGACAAATTTTCCTGGCTTGCTTGTAAGATATGACTTATAAAACAGGGCTATTCCACCAACTCCACTCAAAGTTTCTCAAATTTGGCGATATATATCGCATGCTGATAGCAAAATACGAGCGTAACGTGAAAGATCTATGGCGTTACGTTTCGTAACTTGTGTCTAATTACAAGCGTCTGGTCCGTCATTCATAATTCAGCCGTCGTCCATTAGAGAATATCCGCGTCCATAATCCAAAGACCTATTCCATTTTCCACATAACAGTATTAGCACCAAATTCAAAAAGACAATCATAGTATACATAAACATAGGCTTGTTTCCTGCAAGAGAGAAGAGGTCAACAGTTTTCAATGATGCCGGCAAGACATGATGTTCCAAAAATATCAAATCCGTATCGCTGATCAGTATTCTTAATCCATAATATTCGTTGTAAAGTCGTCATATAAAGAATGATGTATCTCAGTCACGCTTTGATTGTGACTCTTCATATGAGTACCATGAGGATCTTGAAGTACATGGGTTCATACGGCCCCTAGCCCCGGGTTAAGCGGAATTAGACACAAGTTACGAAACGTAACGCCATAGATCATGCACGCTACGCTCGTATTTTGCTATCAGCATGCGATATGTAACGCCAAATTTGAGAAACTTTGAGTGGAGGCGCTTGGTGGTGTAGCCCTGTTTTATAAGTTTCTGCAATAATGTTTTGTGACGTTGATTAAAATCGTCACATTGAACACAGGATCTAGCAAATGCTACCAGGCGTGATATGTATACGCCATATGCAGGTCCCACTGGAATATTACTGTCCAGAAAGGGATAGTTTACGATGTCGAAATTGTAATCATCTCTTTTGTCATACAGTCGACGAGAGAGAAGGCCCGCTTCATTTTTATAAAGATATAGGTCTAAATACGATGTGCCTGTAGGGTTATCTGTAGTTTCCTTCAAATCCAGTGAAGGTGGATATATATCCTT
Source organism: Hanleya hanleyi (assembly GCA_036873755.1). Taxonomy (NCBI): domain Eukaryota; kingdom Metazoa; phylum Mollusca; class Polyplacophora; order Lepidopleurida; family Hanleyidae; genus Hanleya; species Hanleya hanleyi. Next base: position 82,136 of record JAVTVY010035143.1, on the reverse strand, counting down.
CACTGCGTCATTTATATAGCGATTATCCACAGCGAGAAGATCGTCTATATAGCGTTTGGTGAATGAGAAGGAATGGGCTTTGAATGGATCGGTTTTTGAAAGCGCCTGCATATAGTCATATTCATAAGAGAACAGATACAGGTCAGCCAACAGGGGTGCACAATTAGTACCCATTGGAATACCTATATGCTGCTGATATATTGTGTTGCCAAATTTCACATAGATATTTTTAATGAGAAATTCAAGCAACTCTATAAACAAAGAAACATCCCATGAATGATATCTCTTGTATGTAGTAGAGCTAAAGAAAGCTTTATGGCTTCCGACATTAATACATCTACGATCAGTTTTCTTGAACACAGATACTATTAATGAACTTAGACGGTCAATAAGGTCCTGATGAGGGATTGTGGTATAGAAGGTCGAGAAATCCCATGTGGATACATGTCTATACGGTATGTGACCTTTAGCATTAAGTTCTTCCATAAGACATTTTGAGTTTTTCAATATCCACATACATTCAACGCCAGAGTTTTTAGAAATAGTGGCGCAATACCTTTCCCAAAATGTTTTTACCTCCTGAAGGGCCCTCGTCAACAGGGTTGAAAGAAGCTTGGTAGTGCAGCTTCTAGACCCAGCTATGAATCTAGCTTTGTATGGTGATTTATGCATTTTGGAAGTCCAGTATACTTTTGGTATATCGCTATGTTTGGTTGGAAGACAATACCTCTTTCCTTGAGAAACGTTTTGTGATTGTTAAATAAATCTTCCAGAGTAAATGCAGTTTGAGAGTAACATCATGATGTCTTGTCGGCATCATTGAAAACTGTTGACCGCTTCTCTCTTGCAGGAAACTAGCCTATGTTTATGTATACTATGATGGTCTTTTTTGAATTTGGTGCTAATACTGTTATATGGAATATGAAATAGGTCTTTGGATTATGGACGCGGATATTCTTTAATGGACGACGGCTGAATTATGAATGACGGACTAGGCACGTGTAATATTTCCCTGGAGAGAACCACGAAATGGGACACTGTTTCCTGGGACGTTCTTTCTTTTCACACCGATGTCAAGATAATGCGACTGGATGAATTGTCATTATTTACGGCATGGTGTTACTCTGAGGCAGCAATATTAAAATAAACACATCGCAGTGTTGCATGTATGCAGATCTTCTTGAAAGATTGCTGAAAGTGATTTTAAATCCTATTCACTCGCTCTTCTTTAGTTATTCTGGGCTATATCTGACTTCCTGGGTGCCATGAGTCTGTGTATGTCATAATTAAGATAACACATCCTATCAGGAGCGGTATGTTCAATGTTTATTGGTCACATTTTTGACAGAACCAGTGACAGGAACACTGCATTAACAGAAATATACATGTAGCTCTATACACATACAAGTTCCCATAATCTTTTGCGCTCGAGTTGATCACACGAATAGAAGGAGGAAACTTCTTTCAAATATCGTCTCTTATCCTTGCATATCGCTCCAACGCATCTGTGTTTTCATTGATGGCCTAGGGTGGCTGTATCATAAGCACACAGACAATCGAACACATACGCCTAGTGACGGTTCCGTCCCGTCAGGATGCATGGGAGCAATACACTTTAGTTGCGTAGATACAGTCTTGCTGGCATAAGCTTCAGACTACCAAGAAGAAAAATAGTCCCGATTCGCTAACCCCCTACACGTCATCTCTGTCAGAGACCACACTTTTCACGATTTTTTTCCGCCTTCTCTGCAACGTATAATCAAAGGCCAGTGATACGATTGGCAAGTATGGCATTCGTTCTATTCAACTGCAAATATTTCAACTCACAGTTCATTTGATTACTGCGAAGCTTGAGCACTGATTCAGTTGGCAGAGAAACAGGCAAAATAGTCACTTCATTTGTACCAGTGCACATAGCTTAAAATTTCGACAGGCAACACATGTATAAAAAATGTATCACTTGTTGCGCTTATGTTGCACTTGTTGCGAACTATGAATTAATGAACGTCTTCATTCAATTAGGGAATCAGATAGTTGTGTTCATACTGCCGAGCGTGTAAAGAACGCCACACATGCAACTCATAACTTCCCAAGAGAAACCACCGGGTAGTTTTGTGTTTATTAAGCACAAAAAATACTAATTACCCTCAAGCAGGTGGAATGAAAGCATAGTTATTTGCATCCGCGAGTAACCAGTCGAATACAATTTTGATAGAGATTTATCTGGGCCTTTTTGCTCCGATTCATGAATACAGTGAGCTGTAATTTTCTTTTAACGAAGTGTTTGGTAGACGTCGATAGTCGATCTAAATATCCGAAAAAAGGCCATTTCGTTTTCGAATTATGGAAGTAAAAGTGTGACAGTACACTAAAACAAGAGATTTTCAAAATGTGTCGTGTTGAGTAAATACGAAATCAACTGCTCAACTTAAATAAGCCTCAGAGAGATTGCATATTAAAGACCAAATCGGAAAGATATTGGATGAAGGAGTTGTGAAGCCCCTTGAATAGTCCGTGGCATTCATCACTGTTTTGCGGCCATAGAAGGATGATAGCAAGCGTTTTTGCATGGATTATCGATTTGTGAATGGCGTAACTATCAAGGACGCATAGAAATAACGAATGTCGATCAGTTGAGCATGGACCTCAAAACTGAATTTTTACCAAACACAGGTACAGAACCCGACGTTAGCAGCCAGTCGTCCATGAAGAATTTGCGGTTCCATAATCGAAATACGATAGTCATACGACACAATCAAAATTCATATCCAAGTAGACATCTATGAACGCGAACTAGTTTCTCGCAAGAGAGACGCGGTAAACCGTTTTCGCTGATGCCGGCAAGATATCATGATGTTTCCGTCCTCAACATTAACCAGTCTTCAATCTAAATGAATTTCCATGTCGTTTTCTTGTCTTGTCTTTATATAAACTTGGACAATATTACCTTCCGAATTGAACTACCAATGTCGAAATGTCGTCTCTGTTGACCACACAGGTACACTGTTGAATTAAATCATACGTACGCTCTAGTGAATATCCGGATACCTGGTAGATATCTGGCTGGATCTCTTGCCCCTAACTTATTACATTCTTCCGAACTTTCTGGTTCTATCTGCCCTCTTGGAAAAGTCTTCTGAAGAAGGTCCAATTTCCGAAAGTTTCCCTCCCTGTACATATATTGCATGTGATTGATGATCATCTCAGACTGAGTTACAATAATCTGACTGAGAAATTGATTTGAAAAAAAAATCAGTGATAGGGATCTCAAGATAGAAATATCAAGATGTGTTGTAAAAGTGTGAACCGCTTCTCTATTGCAAGAATCTAGCTGTAAATTTGTTTTAGTTGGAGTTTGGTGCTGATATTGTTTTATGAATTAGGCATGTCGGATATTGATGCTGCAATTATTCATGAATGGCGGCTGGCTACTGAATGTCGGATTTGAAGCTTATCTAATAATTATTATGAAATTATTGACTTTTTGTGAGGGGAATATGCAGTTTTGTTGCCCCGATGATGTGCATATTGTCCGATCCGCTGGCGAGGGCAATATGCACAGCCGAGGGGCAACAAATCTGTATATTCCCCTCACAACAAGGCAATAATTTCATTATTATATTTATCAACTTAACTCTGTGCTAATCTATTATCTCTCGAGCAAAATAATGTTTTATATTTATTTTGGAAGAACGCAATCCTTCTGAGTTGATTGTTTCCAGTGGGCAATCGCCAGCAACATTATTTTTCATGCACGAGATTCCACTAAATCTCGTATAGCTGTTCGATGACGCTTGTTAGTTACTCCAATAATGTGTTTGGGTACGATTCTACTTACAATTTATTTCTGCTGTGTTCTGCAGCTAAAATCAACTCGACGAACTGTTCCGTGATCGGCTGTTTGCAGCGCGACCGAGAGAACGGGGCGGCCTCTGTTGTAATTATCTCCCTTTAGTGTATATTCCATTGGGAGGAGGGGGGGGGGAATATGCAGTTTCAGCGGGCAATATACACCCACGTAACCGGGGAATATGCAGTTTTACCTCATTACAATTTATATAGGGAGACACTCTAATAAATATAATAATTTTTAATACTGTACTAAATTAGGAAGCCATGTCAACATGGTCAATGCAGTCTTCGACTAAGTTCATACCAACTGGAAATTTAGAAGAAAATATATGGAAAAGTAATTGGGATGAGGATCTCCAGTAAAAAAACGATACTGTCCTTTCTGCTTTCTAACCCTGTAGAGGATAACAATATTTTCCGATTATTTGTCCGGCTTATGGCGCAATTCGCGTTGTGCATGGAGGAACGTACTCCGAACTTCCTTTATCTTGTCTTCCAAGACGAGGGTTAACTTTTGGCGGACAAATCTGTCATAAGTTACCCGTCTTCGTGGCGAAAGAATTAGAGGAAGCTCGGACGAAAGTAGACACCATCTGGTATAGTCTTGCTAAGCCGTGTGAGTGAATGTATTGGCGTCTACGAGTTAACTTCAGTTGGACTCAACCAATGTTTGTTTGCTGTAAATGTATGTTTGTATTCATCCCAAACAACATATTTATATGGGCAATATAAATAATAAATTGTATTAATAATAAATCATGTATTTACCCCTGCTGCCTGACCATGTTGCGCGAACAAGCGATCCTATAGTATATATATATATATGAGATTCAGTTTGAGCACAAGTTTCAGGTTGGATTTTAAACACATGGACATAGGTGTTTAAAACCCAAACAACAAGACGTTCAAACCTAAACACGTTTAGGCTGAAACGTGTGCTCAAATAGAAGATTGCTTTAGTGTTCTAATCCTAAACATGTGATTTACAGTGAGAGAATTTTTAACTCTATTCCAGACGAGCAAATTGCCACACACGAACATCAATAGCATTCAGTTTACTTCAAAGAAAATTCTTATGAAATGGCCTGGCAGCGTTAGAGTCATCCGATTTACTTTCAAACTAAAACTAGGCTGGAACGAGGAGTTCTTGGATTTTGCTTTTTTTTTAATTCTGAAAGAGCCTCAACTTAGGACAGTGATGGGTGCCGAGAATGTATAGTAGTAGTTTATTGACGATCTTACGTTGGTACGTTTTACCCAACGCTTTCAACGGAAATTGAACCAGGGACAAGGGATAAAATCAGTTCATTTATGAGTATACAGAATGGGAAAATAGGAAAGAGACAAAAGTCCTGTATCAAGTTTATTTTCATATTATCACCTGGATGACTAAAAAATATCGCTGTAGAACAGTACAACACAACAGCAAACTTAAGAACATACAGGTGGACAGACATTTGGTGTGTCTGTGTATCTATTCCAGCTACGTCTTGAACGTTTTCCTCGCGTACAACCCCATCATATCAGATTACCCTGTGACCCTCAATACATATAGCCCTTTGGTGAGGGACTCTTCAACTTAACATATACTAGGCGATTGTTTCTCGTCCGTCTATGAGTTAATACTTAATCGGTTTTGGTCGGTTGTTTTTATGTTCACTCAAATCTACGAGAGGGTAGACATGGATATACACAAAGAGTTTCCTTGTAGCTCACATAAAACATCCTCTATTCTGAGGATAGACAATCCCCCCCCCCCCACCCACTTCCTCCACCCCACGCCCGTTATTGAATTTGTTGTCTCTCTATATAATTATTAGGGAGCACGGAATATTGACAGCTAAAAACGATACCCGATGAAAGATATTTTACTGTAAATAAATGGCGGATAATTTTCCTTTGCCACGCCGCTCAAATCGCCCAAGACGACCATGAGAGATGGACCAAGCCCACGCGTTTGAGCGCATGTATTTTCCTAGACCTTCTGTCAATGGGTATAGGCGGTCTGCCTGTGAGTATTAAACCAGCTCCAAGAATGTTGTGACCCATGATGCTCATCTGAAAGACTTTCCGACGAATGAAGACTCACGACTATTCGTCCCGTTATACGAGGTCAAAATTCGGAGAGGGAGCTCGAGTGGTTCGGGGAGTAAAAATCCGAAGAGCTCGCAAAATTTGTAACTCATACACCTATGAACCATAAAATACCAACACCATACCATAACCCTCTCTGTACCTATCGGTACAATTGTACCGATAGAAATGTAGACCAATGATTGCCTGTCATTGGCATACATATATGATGAATTTCTAGACAAATATTTCCATCATATTATATCTTTTTTGAAAGCTCGGAGTATCGTCTTTGAAACTACGTAGGCGATGATAAGTATATCTTGGCTTCATTCATGCTCATGGCAGTGTGATACCAACTGTTAAAAATGCCGGTACAGAAGGAGTTAAGGATGTCCGCTGGTGGTAAATCAAAGTAATTAACTTTTTGAATAATGTGTGTTGTTGTATTCATAATTGTATAATATGAGAAAAAAACAAAGAAAAAAATATAGGTTGATGTGCATTTTTTAGCTGTAGGCAACGTTAAACGGACTGACCCATGCTCAATTTGATAACCCCGAAAGCATAGCCCTAGTTTTGAAGCATATTCATGGAAAATTCATATAAATAGTATTTAACTTTTTCTTATATTCTAAATGTTTGCAGATAATCACAATGTCTATCAAAATTTATCAAACTGGATGAATGTTGCTGCGCAAAATTCTCGGCTAGAAGACTTTTAAAGGAAATCCCTATCTCTTAACCTAAGAAAGGGAGATAACCCAAGAGGAAAAACAGGCAAAATGGCTGCCAAAGCCAAAAACCACCAGCGGACATCCTTAAGGGAGTAGATTGCGTTTATGTCCATACACCTATGGAGACATAATATGGGGGACTCTTTTAATCAGATCAGGCTAAATTTTCTAAAAACAAATACTATCCAGACACCTCACAGCAGGATAGAAGTAAACAAAATATTGATATCTGCCGCAACAGAACCATTTATGCCCATTCATAGCGGCTCCAAAGTGAAATATGTCCGACGAAAAGTTGGGCCTGTTTTATGTTGAATGGTCTGGCGGCAAAGAGTGCACCTTAAACTATAGAGATTATGCATTTGGCGCTCCCTAAAAAACATTCATACCAAGTCCAGCAAAAAGCAGCCTTACGAATGTCTTGAAGATGATCCCTAAAAATATTTTCCAAGTTCCACCATAATTTAAAGAATTTGATAAACATATCATTTGAGTGAGTGAGTGAGTGAGTGGTTGAGTGAATATGATTTAACGTCACATTCAACAATTTTCCAGCCATATCACGACGTTTGACTCTCATATCAGTTGAGAACGTTCTCAACACGACTTAGCACAATACACTGAAGGCGTAGGCGCAGCAATGAGTTGAAACTACAAGGGTAATCATATCAACATTATACCAGTTCATGTAAATAGGTTAAAGGGATACAATATCCAATAAACATGCGAATTGACCTCGACATCTCGAACTGTATCTACTTGTTTGTCAATGTTGCACAATAAACCTGTGTATATCTCACTTGATTCAAGGCTGAGTGTGATACAGTAGATGAAGTAAAACATTTTATTGCAGCATGTACCTGGCTTGTCCGTGTACGTGGCACTGTGCAGCCAGGAGCAAACTGTTACCGGTGTATATCTTATAATGAGTGTTAACTATAAAACTGTGGAGGTGAGACCTTGGCTCCCCGTGTACTCGTCTGACTTATCCCACGTGTGTGGGCCATGGAGCCTACTAGCTTCGTGTGTGAGCTAATCCTGATCGCTTATTGCTTCCCGGGATCAATCTCTGAATCATGCATGCCAGACTCTTCCGCATCAGTTTGTTGGCAGCTGAATCATATATTGCTGAGAGTGTGAATGTATCTGCATCAGCCGGTCCATCTGGAGACCTTGGTCAGTAGAAACCGGTATTGGTCGAGCACAACTGGTGGCATATATATGCCAATATATGCCATATTGATAGTCGCGAATATCGGATGCGGCTCTACCTACAAAAAGATCAAATGTAAATTTGTGATCACACCGTTATGTTATCAGTTATTTAGAAACATTTGCTATTTCAGACATGCAGATTTCTTTTTTACATTTATGTCTGCGGTGTGCGACAGTGTGTTTCTAGCATATTCGATCGAAGAGAAGCGGATACCACAGAGAAATTTCGAAAACAGAAATTGAATTCGGCAATTGCGGGCCACCATACACAGTTAAACGGTGGTTTATCGCATTAAAAAAAATATTCAAGACAACAAATGTATGTAGAAATTAAATATACTTAGAAAGACGCGAGGAATTCAGTTGGTAGAAGAACAAAGAGATCTAAGACGGCAGTCTTATGTATAGGTCTGTTTTATCGATATGTAATGACATGATCTTTACTAGATCGTAATTTTAATTTCAATCACACTCTCAACACGCAATAAAGGTGTTTGAAATGTTGACAGAGTGACACTTACCCCAGTGATCAAGGGTAATACATCTATCTCGGAAAGTTCGCCTGCCATAAAATCTATATATATCTGTAAAGATTAAGGACTCTCTATGATTTGATGCAAGTGTTACGACTTATTCACTGATTTTACGAGCTGTGCTGTAAATATTAACCTCATGTTGATATATGAGTATGTAATATTTACCAACTAACCAGTTTACTAAGGTAAATAAAAGATAATACTTCTCTGATAAGACAAGAGAAACCCTTTAAGAGGTAGAGTACTGTACACAATTCCTGTCTAAGGTTCGACAATCCCCAACAGGCTTGCAAAATTCTAAAAAAAAATTCACCTATTTATATAAACATTCACAATCAACTCGATAGGTTGGTGAAGAGAAGTAAAAGAGATGAATGTGTCCACAGGAGAACGTATACCTCACCCTGTGCACCCACCAGTTCTGGATTGTATTTTATGGTCATAATGAAGTTGTCCTTTGACCCATAATACTTTGACCTCTTTCCAATGAGATGGTGAATATATTTCTGTGAACTGTTAAGATCAATATACCATATCTCAAAATATTATCTTTCGTCTATTGTGACCTTGACCTATTGCCCACTATCAATAAGCTTCTTCGGTCAACACATACGGTATAGCACAAGTGTAACTCAACATATCCTCCGGAGAGGGATGGCATCCTGAAGTTGATCTTTGACCATTTGACCCCAAAATAATTGGACCTCTTTGCAGTGCCACGGTCAATATTTCTGAGAACTGTTAAAATAGAACGTATCTAAAAATGTGATTTTTCGGATACAAGGGACTTTACCCTACCGACCCCAAAACCAATGGGCTTCTCCGGATCAACACTTACCACAAACCAAGAACTCCAGATATCGTCTGGGCAGTTGAAATTAAGCTGTACGGCCGGATTCACTGCAAGTGGGCCTCACGTATTCACCTAACACATGATGATCAATTAAATCGAACTGACGCTAAATATACGTTAGTTCATATTATCTAGAGGGTTTGCTAAGTTGTCTCCCACACGGTAAAACAAAAATTTATGAAGTAAAAAAATCTCAATTTTTTATAAATTTTCTTGATAGAGTTTCATAAGTTAAGATTTATTTTCTGGATTTTGCCCATCATGGATTAAGCTTTTTACCTCTCAAATTATAATTATCCATTGAATCAGAAATCTTATTCAAGAAAATTCTGCTTTCCCCTGATTTCTTGAATAAGAACGAATTTTTAAATGAGGAATCACTTTTTCCTTATTTAAGTGAAACGATCTTGTTTGTTGTCAAGTGTGAGTTATTTTCTTGTCGGTCTCTAATATTTTGGAAATCCTGGTAATATTTCTTAACCCTATCTGGCAATCCGAGATGGCCGCTTTGATGACGTCACACTGGCGTCATTTTCAATAGAAGCATTTTTGGGTCGATTTTTCGGTCCGATTTTTCGAAATTTTTATTTATATAATTTCTCCGCAAAAAAATGCATGATAAATTAGCCAATATTAGTCTGACGTGAAATAAATAGTTTTTGCCCACTTTCCCTGGGGGAAAAGCAGAAATTTTGAAGAGAAATGACGAAAACATCACTTTTCTGGTACCCCACGCGGCCACCATCTTGAATTTGCCCATGATCCGTTGCTCGGGAGGATGTAATTAGGCCTAAAATTTGACCCCAATATGATAAACTAAAAATTCACGGAGTATCAGCACTTCATTTTTTGTCGTTCCGAAGATAGCGCAGGAAGTTTGGTAGGGGGCGACCCCAGGCCTGGTAGGGGTAATCTAGAAATCCAGCAGGGAATTAATCTAGATAATTTTTCCTGAAATAGCCAAACCGCATTTCTTAATTAAGAAAAGGTCTGATTCTTAATTAAGAAATCATACATGAGATTACCTCGTTCGAGAAAAACACTTCAGAATAATTTGCACATGTTCGAGTACGATCTGAAACCAACACCACATTGCACGATTCAGCAGCAGAAAACACATATTATTTGAACTTCCACACACCCTTATTATTTTTATTTTTTTTTCGTCTCCTGTCCAATGTGAGAAATATTAAATTAGGCAAGAATCTTTATAAATCTGTCCATTGGGCAACATAAACTATCGTATTAAGTTATTTTCCTAAATTTAAAACAATGTTCCTGAATATTTGTGACGCAATGTCTTGAAAATGAAAACATTTTCTAAGCATAGCAGGACAAATCAAAGTACTTAAAGTACTGATGTCGGGTTTACTTGCATCAGAGGAGTTTATTAGTCCCATATTTGGGAAGAATGGTGGTGTTCGCTTGACATAGGGAATCGTCCTCAAGCTGTTCGGTTTGAAGGGCCAAACTTTCACTTTTATATATGAAATGGACCATTTTGTACAGCCTTCATGCTGAATTATAAGACCCGAAATAATGAAGGACTGCAGATGCACGAACACGGATTTATGGCTCACTAAAGTTGGTAAGTTGGCTTATTTTCGTATTTTTAGGCACTTTTCGGTGCGAATTTTCTCTTGTTACAAAAATAGCTATTTTGACCAACAAATAAGTCTAAATATGATTTTGGTTAAAGGTGTCATCATTTTGCAACGAGAATTTTGGAGAGAAAATGTCGACTGTAAATGCACCGAAAAGTGCAAAATACGGCAGGTTTGAACCACTGTAAGTCTGGTTGTGTTTGTCTGTAGGTCTTGATTATTCTTTATCTTTATCTATTCAAATGGTCAATTTGGTGCTTTTTAGACAAAAATTAGCCCCACCAGCTGTGTGTATCAAAAACGCATTGAGGACGATTCCCTATCTAAAGTGAAGATCATCTTTGTGATCTTGCACTATATATGAATCATAACTTTTGTTGTAAGGTAGCTTACCAAAGATTGAAAAATGTTCAAAAATATTAAAATTCATATTCGTAATAATAATTCATAAAGTGCCATATAGTTATAGAACAACCTCAAGAATATGTGTGTAAAGTTTGTGTATGCTGTAATTTTTGTATGGCTCCGTAAAGGACCATCGCCGATATTGGACAGATCCACATTTGTTTGACACACCGTATACGTTGCTGTCCTCTCACCGTGACGGGACAACCACAGTTATAATCATCCAGTCTCAGCCAATGTTCACTAAATTTGCATTTTCCCGGCATCGGCAAAATTAGCCCAAAGCTAAATTCCAAACCAACGAACAATGGCGACTGCAATTTGACCAGTTCAAATGGCGACTGTTCTGATACGTAAATTAGTACAGATGTCAAGAGCGTGAGCCAATCAGCTGTCGACATTATGACCTCGACCAATACACGTCACAGAATATGAATATTAATTCAGCGGGAAACAGTCACGAGTTTAGTTCAACCAATGGACTACACAAAATATGTAAATGAGCTGTCTGACCTCGTTCCAATCTGGCGAAGGGTCACCAGCAAACACGTTTCACGGCTGTTTGGATTTTTATTCCGCAATAAATTTCGCTGAACTTCAGAGAATAACTTAGCTTTTTCCACTCATTTTCCCGGACTCTGTACATATATTTCCTCTGACTTTCCATGTCCTTTCAACGAAATTCCATTACTCTTAGCGCCTGGAATTGCATGGCTTGTGCGAGGCCTGTTGTGAATGCTGTAAGGGGCATCAAATGAGAACAGTCTCCGAGCAGGAGATCGAAACTACACATGTGCAGAAGAAAAAAGAAAAACTGAAAAGTGATACTAATGTAGGGTTTACCCTTGGTAAACCCGACAAAAATGCTTTATTTAAGAGCAATATTCCCTAAAAGAGTATGGTTTCCTTAAATAAATATATTGAAAATATATTGAAAAATTAATCATATTGGAGAATATGTAACATTCAGACAATGATAACATGTACGCTGTATCCCGGAATTTTATTTCAATTAAGTATATTCTTCTCAGATCTGATGATTATTTTCAAAGAGTTCACTATCTATTTGTTCAAATCATGTAGTAATATATTCTCAAATCTAGAAATTTAGAATTACTTATCAAATTTAGATATTTTTTCTGATCTGACTCCCTGAAATTATTATAAAATATTTTTAATACAAAGTTATACACTGTATACGTTGTAATTCCCTGTATAGCTTATCTACTCATTTTTCATCTTTATACACGATGTAAATTGATGTAAATTGATGTAAATTGTACTTGCAACAGCAACAACATCATACATTTTAATTTGAGGTACATTCCTGTAAATCTGAAATCCCAAGCATGGAATTATCCCCAAAAGATCCTACTTAACTTCTGTCACGGGATTTCATTGTAATGAGTCATTATTCTTCCAGAAGAAACTTCAAAATTATACTCTTTCTCTCGAGCTAAAATATTTCTCGTTCAACAAGCTTTCCCAACAGTTCTGAAGAGTTCTTTTATCTAGGGGCAGTAACTCATTTCAACAAACTATTTTTAATCACGAAAATTCACCTTAAATGGACTTGTTTTTCTCTTTCTTTTTCGAATTTATTATTATTAGGCTTATTTAATTTTTTTTTTTGTACATTAATAAAAAGATTATATGTTGTGCAGGCATACGGAAAACCCTCGACTATCTTAATTGTTAAATGTCTGAAGTGAAAAAATGCCATCATTTAAGGTTTAGATTTTTGCGAATTTAATTTCATATTGTGTGGTCAATATACAGCGCATGTATTGGGGTAAACGGATATGATCCCTTGTGCTGACTTCGTGAGTCATCACAAAGACATTAGTTTGGAATCTCGTACTATCATTCGGAGAAAATAAAACTGAGAAAACAACAATAGTGTAATTGTCGTACTTATTATGGAGAATCAAACTATCCCATATGTTCGCCGGTGGTAAATAAAAGTAATTAACTTTTGGAATAATGTGTTTTGTTGCATCCATAATTGTTTAATATGAGGAAAAACACAGAAAAATATAGATAGGTGTGCAATTTTTCGTTGTAGACAAGGTTAAGTGGACTGACCCATGCTCCATTTGATAACCCAGATAACATAGGGAATAGCCTTGGTCTTCAAGCATTTTCCTGAAAAACTCATACAAATAGTATTTAACTTTTTCTTATATTCTAACTGCTTGAAGATGATCACAATGTCTATCAAAATTTATCAAATTTGATGAATGTTACTGGGTAAAATTCTCGGTTAGAGACTTTAAAAGGAAATCCCTATCTCTTAAACTAGGAAAGAGAGTTAACCTAAATGGAAAAACCGGCGGAAACATGGAAAATGACCACCAAATCTCAAAACCACCAGCGGATTACCTTAATACCGAATTCCGTTTGCGTCGTCACTATTAAAATGCAGTGAGAAATTTTCTACATGAGCAGTGTGACTAACCGTCACAGGACCTACGAAGTAGGGTAGGTATAAGGACTCCGACGCGAACTGAACTCTTGGAAATCCCCACCCCCAGTTGAAATCCTGCATATATTATGATGGGCACTGCCCAAGTCAGAATCACCAGTGATTTTCATCAAAAATCACCAGAAATTTTCACCAAAAGTAGGTCAGCTCAGAACTTGTTGGTAACAGTCTCCTAATGCACCTTCACTCCAAAAATAAATAACGATCGCCGATTTAATTTTACGATTTTTTAACTAAAGGAAACAGATTGAATAATAAAAAGTTCAGTAGATTTCAGGCTTTACGTGTGAAAATACATTTACATCTCTTTAATGGTTTTCAGTGCACTTGTCCAGGACCAAAACAACTTTTTGAATCGCATTATTTTCTCAACAATACAACAAATTCTTATATATAGTCCTATTGTAGAAAGGTAGCATTTATGTAGTTTACGGTAATTCAACTAAGGACCAACACCTTTTCGGCACAAGATAATAATGATTCTTTGTCATTCTCCTGAGCATGACCAGTACAAAGACGAATAAATAGCATCTCTACATCACGTTGTTATCTAGATATATGAGACAACACATTTTGTGTATCGGCAATCTGATGAATGTATAATTTGAGGATTGTGCTTAGCATCTTAAATGCAGCCTCTTAATACTGATTACATATCTGTTTAATTGAGCAGTTAATCAAAACATGTGTGTATATAGCAAAAGTGTGTGTCTCAAGTTAACGGCAGCTGTTCAAGTGCCCCCTGGAACGGTAATAAATTAATAAAGACGTCAACATGTGAACGCATAGAATCTGCACTGTCGATGGTTTAATGTAATACTGGTACCATCTGTTGTGATATTTGTTTAACTCCCAGACAGATCAGTTTATTTTTGTCTCCCCTGCTCTGACCTCTAAGAACAATTTAATTATTACACCATGGCAGTATTAACTGCATTCTCGAATCCCAAGCCTATCAGACTGTTAGTTCTGATCTGTTTATAGGCCTATTGGGGGTGACCCAGCTACACTGCTGTGACCTCTAGCTCTCAAAACAATTACGGATGGCATATCCCACCAGGTTTTGTACTGTGTTATATATACAGTGAAACATACAGCCAAGGGTTCCCGATGGGCACGACAGTGCACTCGCTGAGCCATCAATAAATAATAAAAAAAATAATTATAAATCAAATTTTCATCAGAATTCGGTCAGCTCAGAACTTGCTGGTAACAATGCCCTAATGCACGTTCATGCCAAAAATCAAGGTTCTAATGTCAACGGCTCTCCTTATTTTGCCGACGAAAGGATTCGGATGGACTGACTGACTGACTGACTGACTCATTACCGGACAATTTGCGATCTTTAGCCTACTTCGTAGGAATAAGAGAACCCACTCTCTATCCAATTCATTATCTATTACTCTTAAACTGTCTGCAAAAACCTGAATAAATGGGATATTTTACGAGTCACAATTTGCATTTAAAAGCATCCAAATTCCAATTTCATTTTTTTGTTTCAACCATAGCAAGTTCTCGAATTAAAAAATTAAAATACCTAAAATCAGAAGGTGTAAGAAAACATATTTTTGAGGTGCGGTATAGACAATTCAACTCAGAATAAGTTTTAATTCCTTAGCTCAAGAAAAGAAGAATATATAAGAAAGTATGTTCTTGAACAATAAATGTGTGATCAAGACAATTCAACTATAATAATTTTACATTTCTTATTCCAAGAAAATGAGGCAGTATAAGAAAATATATTCTTGAACAGCAATTTGTGATCAAGATACTTCGACTAGAATATGGTTAATTTACTAGATTAGAGCAATAAAGGTTTGATAAAAAAATCAACTAAAATAAGTTATCATTCCAAAAAAGTATAAGATATATTTTCATAGTTATCTGACGCATAAGAAAATACAAGAACAAATCCAGGACAATGTAAGAAAAAGTTATGAACAAAAAAAAATATGAGAATTTTTTCTTCATTAGGAGTTCATTTTTCACTGTGCATGACGAGAGCAGGCTAGATTTATTCGCTCTTATCATCGAGGCGACAAAGTTACTTCGTCTCCAATAGCAGCTGCAGCTACAACCGATTAACATCGATTAAGAAATTGTTATATGATTACTTGTGTTATAATTTGTGCGGCATTCGCTGATACAAAAGATGACAAGGCGGAATAACTGGAGCGGCGAGATATCTGATTGAAGTTTCAGTAGCTAGTGTAAGAAATGCAGTTTTGTAGGATTTGGATTTTTTTTAGTTGGAAATTATGTGATTTGTCAATAGACAATAGCATACTTAGTTGGAATTTCATTGATAATATTCATCTACTTCGCAAGAAAAGACGTTTAACCAAACTTTCTGTGGACTTGATACATGCTCCTCTGCACCTAGGGTTATGGAAATGGATTCGATATATGAGCTTAAAATGGTAAGCTTCATGGTGGGGAATCACCAGCTTTTGGGTTGAGTTCGTTCTGGATATAGAGCAGAAAGGTTGGTATGGTCGGCGATAATGACACTTCCCGCCACATTGCGAGCACAATTGCCAGGTAAGGTTGACGTCACAGAGGTAACCTTTTCTGAAATTATGCCTCGTTATTTATGGTACCGGTACGTCGCAAAATATTATTCCAGTAACTGGGTTGACGAAACAACACCCTCTCAAGCGCCCTCGCTCCAAGTTTCTGAAGTTCGGTGATAACTCTGATATTAAACTACAATCATAGCGTACAGAATCTCAGGCGTTACGCTTCGTAGTTTGTGTCTAATTCCTCTTAAGCCCAGGCTGGGGTGGGCAGGGGGGCGTACGAACATTGTGAAATACAATGCAATTGTGTCATATGCTTGCTTTTTATTCAGTAGAGGTCGTCAATTTTTCCCCACCTCTTGCAGATCACTCCAGTATGGTAGGATTCTGCTGCAGATCACTCCAGTATGGTAGGATCCTGCTGCAGATCACTCCAGTATGGTAGGATTCTGCTGATGGATTGTTAGTCCCTATGTACATGTCACTCGACAAATATATGTACGTTTATTGTTTCGATGGGAAATTTATGCCGTACGACGTCGGACTTTACAGGTCAGTTTTTCTAGGTTTCTTGCATTTACCAGGCTACTACAAGTTCAGGCGTTTACTCCATCAGACGTCCAAGGTGCTCATCCATTAACATCAGATGAGTTGTTTGAGCTGATCTGTCATCACAGCTCCAGAGCTACCGTATCTAATTCCGTTTAAGGCGATGCTAGGGGCCGTGTGGATACTTCATAGTCTCCACAGAAACAGCTGCAATAAAGGCGCGCCTGAGGTACTAAGGCTACGTCAGAGAATCCATCGTATTCTCGGGTCTGAATGTTGGGTGTCGACGAATACTTTCCTGTAGAATCATATGGTTGCGTTTTAGTCACCAGACGTCAATTTTTCTCACCTCTTGCATATCGCTCAAATTCATATAGCAGTCTCAGTCAGAGCGAAAGTCATAGACAGTATACTCCATATTGCGACTGGGATATTCATTCGCATTAAAGAATATTCGCCGGTGATAAAGATTTCACAATAGGAACATCATTATGGTCCGTGTAACAGTTGGCAATTCAGCTTTCCATCTTGCAAAATTGAAAAATAGAAAGACGGAAAGCTCTACATCGCTCCCGCTTTCAATCTCGCAAAATTGAAAGTAGAAAGATGGAAAACCCTGCAACCCTCTCGTATTCCAGCTCTCCATCTTGCAATATTGAAAGTAAAATTTGGAAAGCTCGACACCGCTCTCATATTCTTGCTTTCCATTCAGAAAAATTGATAATAATAAGATGTAAATTCTCGACATCTTGTATTTTCAAATATACTTATGTCATACAGGCATGCGGGAGCGATGTATTGCTTTCCATCGTTCTACTTTCAATTTTGCGAGATGAAAAGCTCGAATGTGGGAGCGATGTAGACCTTTCCATCTTTCTACTTTCAATTTTACTGGAAAGCCAATTTTGATTAGTTACACGGACACGATACTTTGTTAGAATGAACCCTTTCTGTGAGATATACACGTTTCATTGAACTAAAACATTTCTTCTGGAATACGAGAGATTTCAATCTTTCAACTTTCAGTTTTGCGAGATGGAAAGTCGGAATACGGGTGAGATGCTCAGCTTTAAATCTTTCTACTTTCAAGTTCGCGCGATGGAAAGCCGGAATACGAGAGCTAATCTACATAGCTTTCCATCTTTCTACTTCCACAAGATTATCTGGGAAGTGTCAAACGGACCCATGATGTCTAGCGTACATCATTATAAAATGTCGAGATCTCCCCTCTGGCATGAAAGTAACCTTATTAGTGTATATTTCCCCATTTCATGTCTGCCTGGATGTTGGTGTTAATAGTGACGTGTAAATGAATTTGTTCTATGATGAGGGCGATATTTTTTATGGGGTACTGGATTCTGGATCAGACTTGCGCCTCAATCTTTCGTGCCATTGAATGTCAGCTATATGATACCTACATTTTGGTGTAGAGAGTACAATCTAGACCTTGGGCGAACAATGATTATGACGAAGTTGTACTATTGTGGTGGATAGATTCAAACGGATACCATCTGGCAACATGTAGAATCTTTGGATCTGAGGAACTTTGAGAAACAGACGTGATGTTTCATCCCGGTAAAGGCCCATTTTCATTGTGCGATTTGTAGTAACAACTTGGAGCACACAACTCAGTTGCATCGTGAGAACACTTGTACGAATGAAATAGGGAAGGTCCTATTTCATGCGATTAATTGCATGCTACAAATCGGGGAATTCCCCCGCCGAGTTGTTACTATAAATCGCATCGTGAGAATGGGCCTTAAGCAAGCCCTTGGTGTCGCGAAATTCTAAGGTATCTTCAGAGAAACCAGATGTACCCACTGCCATGCACATGTTGGGTTGAACTTTCCCACTCCTGAGATTTGTTTGAGTGCCTGTCACTTCCTCGGCATTAGAATCTCGCTCAGGTAAAATGACTTTTGCAAATCTTCACTATTCTCAAGCACATTTATATTTCAGGTGTTCTAAACTCAGCGTGAACCCCTTTTATATGAAACATTGTAAATGAGAAGTTGGAAAGTGTGAAAGATGGAATATTTATGCAGGGCCTACACTAGCAGCAATATATACATAATATAACCAAACCCAGTGAACACGACATTTAATGAATATATTTTATTTCATCAAGGGCACCACAATCAATGTATACGCTTGTCACAAACGAATTGTGCGCTCATCATCCTGGCCATACATTTCTATCTCATACCTCTAGGAATGTTGAGGTATTTGTATAGATATAAATAATAGTTAACACAAGTCAAGTGCGATCTAAACAGTCACAGTTTTAAATGGCTTTTTGGATTTTAGAACATATCCACATAATTTAGGACGGAATAATGCACAAGAAATATAATAAATATATTTAATTTTACTAAAAAATATAGAATTCAGGATTTTACGAATAGAAAACTTTGATCTTTTCACATTGAACTGAACAGTTAAAATGATTCGATAAACAAATTTACACCAGCAGTTGCTTCTATGTCTTCCCTTATATGCGTTGTAATTTTCTGTCAGCACAGTACAGACGTTTTCCAAGCTTGTCGCCAGAAGGACTGTGGGTGGAATAACGTTTGTAACAAGATTTTCGGCATGGTCTCCAATAATCGTATCACATTAGATGCCACGCCCCAAAAAGTCCACACCCAAAAGAGTTCTGACTGACTTAATGGCATTGATGATCATTAGGTGATTGATTTATTGGACACCTAACCGTATAACGCCAGCAATACATTCTTCTTTCTCACGCTCTTTTCCACTCCAAATGTCGGATCATCGAAATCACCAACAATACAAGGCGGTTGTCGAGTGAGAGAACCTGAGCCGGGACTTGGTGCGGTGCACGTGTTAGTCGAGCACCTCCAAACATGAGGTATCCAGCGACTGTTCGTCGGATCTGATGGTTAACTCAGGCTACCACAACACACGAATCTGCGTCGTTAAACAGATGCAAGACGTTGACCAGAATAAAACTGACCAGGGCACCGACAGCGGCCCCGGCCTGTGTCATGAAGCCGTACCAGAAAAGACCTCTTCCACCGTGAAGCTTAAGAATGAGCGCTCCACATACTCTGGCATACGTGAGTATAAACACCATCAATATCCACGCGATTACCTAGTAATATAAAAAAAATACATCAGAATAAAATCGTTTGTGTTCTGATCCCAGAATGGGACACAACTAATGTTCTTAGAATAATTAAATTCTCAGGATATATATATATATAACAACAATTGCTCTAAAAATCAAGATCCGTTGAGATATACATTACCAATGGAAGTTGAAGATTCTTGCGCATAAATGCTTTCCATTGAAGTTTTTTTGTCATTTAAAATGACATATTTGTCATACGAGTCAACGTCTGTCATTACAATAAAAGCGTTGCTGTGATAGAAATCAGCACAGGAAGAACTTGTTTCAAGAAATAGGCAGTCAGTATATTTGTTTGTGGGGTCAGATGACTTCTTGTCAATACACCTGCATCGTTTTCCACTACACATGTATTGTTCGTTTAATTGTACCAGAACTTGTCAATGTCATGCTAAGATCTCATGCACGGTACCTGTCTCACTAGTAAACTGCCAAAAACGGAGTGTGCATCGCAGCCAGAACAATGGGGCCGATGCCCCTGTGCTAAGAACATAGAGACATGTATGTCTTATTTCAGAAGTGTATGTGACCATACAGTCAAATAAAAAAAATTCCCCTTTTTACGTCAGTTCAACATCACAAAATAGGATTGATAAAGGCGCTGACACCAAAATTGCTAATGGTTTTCTAAAAACAAGAATAATTTTGTATTTGGACATTAAATCTAGAAACTAGATCCATATTCTAGGATTTCGTTGTGTTTCTAGAGAGCATTTTCAGAAAACGCTAGCGGAAAAAATATTCCTTAATACCTAACATAATTATCCCTAATTTGCTTGTGCTGATAGCTCCCATATTTATCTTCAATATTTCACGTAGAATCACTAGCTCTGATTTATAAAGAAATATTTTAGAACATGCAATGGCTTTTTCCTGTTTTGGGAAAAATAATATGTGCAGAGTAAGACTATTTTCTTTAAAAAAAAATAAAAAAATTATGAGACAAATTTTCTCACCCCATGGATATATTATTTGGACGTTGTCAGTCCCACAATATGTTGAAATACTCAAAACAATTCTAAATTAAATATGGAAGATCGATATGCATGTAAGCTATCGTCACAAACACAGTTCTTAGATATTAGATAATATTCCCCCACTGATGCCTTCTGAATGCATAAGAAAATTTTCTTATTTATTTTCTTTCTTGAATAGCTTCTGGATTTATTATCCAAAAACAAGACTTTTCTTATTAACAAAAGAAAAACAGCTTTTGCCGCGAACAAATGATTAATATGCTCATTTGGACTGATAAGTACTAATACTGGTCTAACACTATTATAATGTTGCTGGCCTACACAAATCAAGGGTGTTGGAGATACCACACCATTTTATGGTGTTAATGAAGACAAGTTTTCTACCTCGTGAAAATGGGAGAATCGTCCCATGGTTTTCGAGGAATGCGACAAACTTTTTCGATGATTGCGGCGAACTTTTTCGATGAATGCGGCAAACTATATTATATCTTAGTTAAGGAAAAACATGAAATTCAATACTTACAACCAGTGCACTTCCTATATCGGTGTTGACCAAAAAGGGTTCGGGACTGAGGGCGGCCAGGATGGTAATATAAGCTGATACAATGGTGCCTGCCAGTTGGAGAAGACACACTATTCTTTTGGACTTGACAGGTAAAAACGACGCCACGATACAAGACAATGGATTGGCAATGGTGGCTAATATCACGGCCAGATGGTATGGTTCGCTGCCGTATGGTAGACTGGAATACGACTGTATACTTAACAGAAAACCGTTCGCCAAGAACGTGCTCCAAGCGATCAGGAACAACATGAGTCCATACTGAAATGGATTCAGTTTCTTTCGCTCAACCCCATCGTCGTCCTTGTCCTTCTTCGCGTCCTCTAGGCTCTTTTCGTCCTTCTCGTTGCTGGTGGGTAGACTTTCCTTCTCGAGATACCCGTTTTTCAGTTGCTCTTCCGCGTTACCAGCCAGAGTGTACGGTTCGGACAGCGATGTGTATCGTATGGCTTTGATGCTTAACGGTTGTTCTTTCGATGGTTTAAAGAGGTTCTGGTCCACTTCTTCCGTCTTCTTCTCGGTAGGACGAGTTTCCGTTTTTTCCCCTGGCTCGCCATCTTTTTCTCCTTCCCCTACTGTCACCTCGAGCTCGTTACTTGCCGGTATCTCGATTTCGATCACTTTCCTATGTTCTCTCTTGCACACGGGAAGGTACATGAGCAGTGAATATGCTATGATGGAAATCACCTGCATGGAACAGAGGCAAATAAAGAAATACGAAACCGAAAAGTTCGGCTCTTTGAATTGCGGTTCCATTTCGAACCATGTTTCATTGAAAATCGAGCCGTTTATCTCCACCTCTTCTACCTTGGTAACGTTGCTGCACGTTACGTCACCGGCGCCTTGGGCCAACGCTACCAAGGCCGGGATTAACCCGCTTAACCCTTCACCCAGGAAAAACGTTGTCATGTAAGAGTCGTTAAAGACGCCCATGGCCGTGATAAAGACGATCGAAGAAGTACAGTCCATAACGGCTAGACAGAAATGGAGACCAAATAAAGCAGTACTGTGCATGACCCCGAAGAGTATCGAGGTGTGGTCCCAGAAGAACGCCAGAAGAAGCGAGGCGGTGCTTCCAAGGGTGGCGATGAAATAGATTGTGGGTCGTTCGCGGACGATCTTGGGGAAGAATATGTGTCCAATGGTGTAAATTACTGGAGAGATGTTGGCCGACTGCAAAACGATTGTCATGTAAGAGCCCAAACTCCAACCTTCGGGTAGGAAGAAGACCAAAATTGGCAACTCTACCCAAATTCCTGCTACGGCTAAGTCAGAGCCCATTCCAAAGAGCAGTGCCAGTGTGTGTATCAATGGGTTCGTCCCAGCGCATTCTTCACCGATGCCCATGATGATAGCTTCAGCTGGTACGGCACTGACCGGGAGATAAAACTGCTACTAACTGTGAGAAAAAAAGAGGAACAGCATTTAGTAATATTAGCACAATTGCCCGTGGAAAGATTATCATTGAAGAAATAACGGACTTCATTAGTTTATTAATGAGGTTACAGTGTCGGTCACTGTACAGGTAAAAAATGGCAGAAGTTCAATGTTGATGAATTATGAGCTGCGTAGGCGGAAAGATTTAATAGTAGCCGGTGGTGTGTAATCAAGAAGACAATGAAATAAACAGATGTATTTATTTACAGTGAAGAATATTAAGTAACACCGGGGCTTTTTAATGACCTGTAATGAATCTCCAGTAAGGAATTCACAAAGGAAATTTCTGTAAAATTAGGCATATTGCATGAAATTTACATAATGAAGTATGGGTCAGAAATCATGAGGTTTTCACAGCGAGCGACAAAAACATCGTGGAACTAACCCAGCATGTAATTTCTGTAAATACATGTGTACCAAGTTTTCTGGCTCTAAACCACTTGCAATGGAGTCTACCAGCCCAGTTACTTATCCATATGCCAGTTACCTATTTGCCCCATAGCGGTGGATCACGGAACTAACATGTACCATCATGTAGGTATTCCTTGCATATCGCTCCAATTCCTTCTCATTCACCAAACGCTATATAGACGATCTCCTCGCTGTGGATAATTGTTATATAAGTGACGCAGTGAAGGATATATATCCACCTTCACTGAATTTGAACTACAGATAGCCGTAACGGAACATCATATTCAGACCTTCTATAAAAATGAAGCGGCCCCTAATCCCTCGTCGACTTTGCGACCAAAGTGATGATTACAATTTCGATATAGTAAACTATTCTTTTCTGGACAGCAATATTTCAGTGAGACCTGTATATGATGTATACAGAATTCGCCTAGTGGCATTTGATAAATCCTCTGCTAAATGTGACGATTTTAATCAAAGTCACAAAACATTTTGTAGAAACTTATAAAAGAAGGCCATACCACCAAGCGCTTCCGCTAAAAGTTTCTCAAATTTGGCGATACAAATCGCATGCTGATAGCAAAATACGAGTGTAGCGTGAGTGTCTAATACCGCTTAGCCCGGGGCTACGAGCTGTATGAATCCATGTACTTCACGATCCTCATGGTGTTCATATGAACAGTCACAACTAAAGCGACGTGACTGAGATACATTATTCTCCAGATGACTTTACTACCAATGGTATATGGATTAAAAAATTGGATGAAAACACAACTACTCCCATTGAGAGCATACAAACACGTTTTAAAATATGGTCACAACGGAATTTAACTATGTTAGGGAGAGTATTATTATCTAAAGGAGAGGGACTGTCTCACTTAGTTTACCTAGCTAGCCATATACCTATTAATAAGAAAACAATATCCAAAATTAACAAAGAATTCTTTCGATTCATCTGGAACTATAAATCTGAAAAAGTCAAAAGAGCAATACTTGTGAAACACCCTGTTTCAAGTGGTGTAAATGCTATTGACTTCTCAATCATGAATAAGGCCCTTAAACTAATATGGTTGAACAGATACTTCTTATCTGAAGAAAATAGTTTCTGGAAAGGTATTCTTGATGCAGAATTAAGTAGTGTAGGAGGACTAACTTTTTTCCTTCA
This sequence comes from Hanleya hanleyi, assembly GCA_036873755.1. Taxonomy (NCBI): domain Eukaryota; kingdom Metazoa; phylum Mollusca; class Polyplacophora; order Lepidopleurida; family Hanleyidae; genus Hanleya; species Hanleya hanleyi. The sequence continues at coordinate 57,605 of JAVTVY010035143.1, read as the reverse complement.
TTGTAATTACAATTTAAATAAAGTGTCACTTCCAGTTTTCTATAAAGAGGTCCTACAGTTCTGGGCAGATATTCAAAATACAGATACAGACATATATGATGAAATTATTTGGAATAATCGAAAGGTTACTTTAAATAAATCTCCCATATACATTGATGCATGGGTAAAAGCTGGAATAGTATACATCAGAGATGTGATGGATGATAATGGAGAAGTTTTGACACTGCAGGAACTGTGCAGAAAGTACAAAATGCAAGTTAAATATGGATTATATAAAAAAGTGTTAACATCAATAAAACGTGCTACAGGTAAGAACTTATTCAATATTTATAGCCAAAGACCATCTCTTAACTTAAACATACCCCCTAACGTAACTGAAGACATGTTTTTAGGTAACCCTAAAATAAGCACTAAATTTCTTTATAAACATATTCTAAGCTTTCAAATTTCCCATTATCCCAATCAAGATGACACCACACATAGCCTATTTCCTATTTTCGATTTGCCCATTGAAAATAAGCACAAGCAACTACAATTTAAAATTGCTCACAATATTGTCCCCACAAGAAAGTATTTGCATAAAATCAAAATTGCTTCCTCTCCAGATTGTCCAGAGTGTCAAAAAGAGGATGATATATCACATTATTTCCTAGACTGTTCCCAATCTGAAAACTTCATAGTTCAATATTTTGATTGGATTAAAACCTTACTAGATGTTACGGTTGATAGGCAATCTTATTTGTATGGTATTGAAGATATTGAGAAGAAAGATTGTCTCAATTACCTCAACATGCAAGCTAAATTCTTCACTTATAAGTGCAAAGTGGGAGAGAATGAGCAGAATTTCACCCATTTTCTGAACGATATCAAATTTACCCTGCGTGTTCTGAAGAGATCTGGTAAACACAAGTTCATGGATACAATAATTGATCAGATTTTGGCCTATTCTTGAAATGACTATCATATCCGTCGCTTTTGCTACCTGTTCAACATGCCACATTGTGAACAAAATTTTAATTCCATGTGATATGTGTAATATGTTTTTTTTTATTGTTTCTTTGTTTAATAATTGAATACATGCTGCCCTGTTACTCCCAGGTCACGTGGGAAATGTAAGGGAAAAATTGTAAAATCGTGGCCAAATGCATAAATAAATGCCCAGTGGTTATGTCCAGGGCTTAAACGAAAAAAAGAAAAAAAAAAAAAAAAAAAGAATACTGATCAACGATACGCATTTGATATTTTGGAACGTCTTGATGTCTTGCCGGTATCATTGAAAACTGTTGACCGCTTCTCTCTTGCAGAAAACCAGCTCATGTTTATGTATAATATGATTTCCTTTGAATTTGTTGCTAATGCTTTTATATGGAATATGGAATAGGCCTCTGGATTATGAACGCGGAGATTCTTTAACGAACGACGGCTGAATAATGAATGGCGGAACAGATGCTTGGAATTGGCTCGTTGTTTATGTGTACCAAGTTTGGTGGCTCTAAACCATTTGTAAGGGTGTCTACCAGCCCAGTTAGTTACTCAGGTGCCAGTTACCTATTCGCCCCCTAGTGGTGGATCGCGGAACTAACGGTATTGACTCGCAGTACATCTGTACCGAGTTTGGTGGCTCTAAACCACACGTAAAGGTGTCATCGGATGCTACCTGTCTGACAGACATACATACGGGCATACGGACGGACATTTCAGGCCGGCTCTTCCAATAGTATAGATATATTGATGATATTCTGAAGGCATGAAAATAGATTCATTTAAGGAATTTGACATGGGTCAATAGCGCTAGCAAGCTGATGTTTCCAGACATATCATTTGCTTACGGGAAAACTGACATTTAATGATGGAACTGGTGCTCCAAAAATCCTGCAGTTCAAATAAAATGTAGCAGCCTCTGGGTTGAACAGTCTAATTAATTGTAGTTTGAGGAACATGTGTACAATAAAGAAAGCCATGTACACCACTAGAGCCTTATATTGAACCTTTAAGAGGGGTTTGTACCCGAAAATATGATTAATCAAAATTATTCAATCTTTTGGCGATTTCTTCGGAATGGCTTTGGTCATGAAAATTCACCCACTCTTCAATCTAGACACGATGAAGATATTGGAAGAAGAAAAATGAAGAATTTTTTTTTTTTCAAATTTACATTTATTTTGTACGTAATTTTAGTCAATCGGGCTTAATATATATAAGTTCCACGCAATACAACCAGATTGATACTACCTCAAGATAAAGTCAAATACACCTGAGAAATATAGCAATATGAAAAAAAAGTTAATATTGAACATGATTTGGCTAATATCTCTATTTGTAAGTACTACATGAAAAAATAGTGGTCCGATATTATTGTAGACTTGTAGATCAGTTTGACGCTAAATTTGGGGTTCTTACACTTTACTGAGTTAAACCCGATTGACAGTCTCATTGACTACAAGTACAAAATATATGTAAATGTGAAATAATTGTTTTTTATCATTTTTCTTCTTTCAACATCTTCCTCGTGTCTAGACTGACAAGTGGGTGAATTTTTATGACCATACTCCAAGTCATCTGGGAAGAAATCGCCAAAAGACTATCAATGGCTGGGAAATTCTGAGTAATCATATCTTCGAATATAAATCCCCCTTAATACCTATATATGTGCAGGCAGTTTGTGGATCATTTTATGGGCAAGTCGATCCTTACCTGTTTTCCACCAGGCCCTGTCAGCGTACACTGCTGGAATAACACTGTCAACACCGTCACCACCGTCCCCGTCGACAAACTCGCAACTATATCATCTATCAAAACCTATAAGTACCCAATGTTCCAACCCCGCCCCTTTGCGAAAGAAAAACAAAACATAAATTATACACTAATACATGGATTCAAAAGCTTTTCTTGTTACCACGAATTTCGAGTGGCACCATAAGTGAAAGACGTGGAAATTTATTTTAAGAATCCATATCAAGCTAAGAACACATTGAGAGATTTATGTCTTCTGGACAGTCAAAAACCAACACTTAATTCGCCTAAAGAACAATGGGTTGTAGTTTGTTATATCTAAGATTTGTGATAAGTCTGTACACACAGTCATGTTTGATTTATGGTTGTTTATGGGGGTTCGTTACAGTTCGCATATAAAAACGTTGGGGGTGAAGTCTCCTAAATAACAGACATATTTAAGCCCTACTTAAAATAAAACAAAATCTGATCTTTTAACCATTTTGATTTTTATGTAAATCCTTTCGGTATAAAATTAGAAACTACCAGGAATGAACATACTTATAATCTTGTAACATCTCACTTTCACCGATGACGTCACTTACGATAATGTCGTTACTTTTCCGCCAGTGACGTAGCTTCCTATCCGCATGCGCAGACCAGCACTTAGGATTGGCGCTTTAGACTACTCGTTCATCCTGACACAGCTGGTCATAACCAATAGTATATGGTCGTACTGACCTGTTATATTGCACTAATTTGATATTACTGAGTGTCATAGACTAGTTGCGTTATCATTGTGATTGTATATTTGTGACTTGTAAACATGGTGGAGAATGAAGCGCTTGATAGGCGTGGGACATCTCAGGTATTTTTCTGAATACGAACTTGCATTCAATAAATACTCCCTCGTCTGGGCCGTTTTTTTTTCTATCCGGCGGTTACATAGTACATCATTTTCCAACAGATGATTTGATAGGGCTATTACTTCATCATCACTCTAAAATATTATCTCTAATACCGTTCAAGCCGATGGCAGGAGCCGTGTGGTCATGCTATTTAATATGTCCACATGCACAGCTGCAGTAAAAGCTTGACTGGGATATAAATCATCACAGGGATCACTTTTGGTTCTTCTGATGTTTTTAGTAATATGCCGTCAGTATATTTGTCTGCGGGGTCATGTGACTTCTTGTTAGTACGCCGGCATCGTTTTCCACCATCTTTTTAATGTGTTTAATTAACAATGTAACAGTTCTAATCGTCTCTCTTGACAAACGCCTTCTCATTCCTACGGATAGATGGATGGATTTACTTGGACCCTCCACCGTGATGGAGAGCAGACAAAAGCCCTTCAGGACAAAGACCCTTCAGGATATCAGCCTTTCGGCTTATTTGAATTCTGGACAAACCCTTTCAGCATATAAATTTAATGGCATATGCCAATAAATAATGGTTAAAACGACGAATCAATTATAACTATTATAATTTCAAATTTTTTCTTATTTTCTAGTTTTGGCCTTGATGTAATATTTTCAGCAAAAAAAAAGGCAAAAAGGCAGAGGCGGGTAAAAAAACGATAGAATAAATCGAAATATCTATATCTATGTTGAATGCAGATTCTACCTTCCAATAAGCATGAGAGGCATCCTTGCTCATTCTATCATCCCAATAAAGTCATGGTTCGTCTATCAAATCGGAGCCATGACGGATAGCTTGTACAGCACAACGAATATCAGCCACTTTAATCGGAAATATTCGTGAGCTTATGACCTCTCCGAACATGCCCATATTTGAACGAATTGAACGCCAGGCAATGTCTCCATCTGATTGCTTTGAAGTCAGGTGTTTATAGGCTATCCGAGATTATTTAAGATACGCCCTCATGTTGTTTCCTCTCGGGGCCTGATACGGAGATACTCCTCCTGATACAGAACTGTATCATGGAGGATGACTCATTCACGCTCATAAGTTGACCTGTGTTCGGCTCCCCAACAAGTAGAAAACATCTGTGTTGGTGACATGATCAATTACAAGCGTCTAGTCCGTCATTCATAATTCAGCCGTCGTCCATTAAAGAATATCCGTGTCCATAATCCAAAGACCTATTCCATATTCCATATAACAGTATTAGCACCAAATTCAAAAAGACGATCATAGTATACATAAAAATATGCTAGTTTCCTGCAAGAGAGAAGCGGTCAACAGTTTTCAATGATGCCGACAAGACATCATGATGTTCCAAAAATATAAAATCCGTATCGCTGATCAGTATTCTTAATCCATAATAATCGTTGTAAAGTCGTCATCTAAAGAATCTCAGTCACGCTTTGATTGTGCCTGTTCATATGAGCACCATGAGGATCTTGAAGTACATGGGTTCATACGGACCTTAGTCCCGGGTTAAGCGGAATTAGACACAAGTTACGAAACGTAACGCCATAGATCTTGCACGCTACGCTCGTATTTCGCTATCAGCATGCGATATGTATCGCCAAATTTGAGTGGCGGCGTTTGGTGGAATAGCCCTGTTTTATAAGTTTCTGCAACAATGTTTTGTGACGTTGATTAAAATCGCCACATTTAACACAGGATCTAGCAAACGCTACTAGGCGAGATATGTATACGCCATATGCAGGTCCCACTGGAATATTACTGTCCAGAAAGGGATAGTTTACGATGTCGAAATCTCTTTTGTCATAAGGTCGACGAGAGAGAATGCCCGCTTCATTTTTATAACGCTTAATCAACCTTTCGATTGAAATTAATATTTAAATTATTACTACTTCTGAACATTCTCATTTTCTTGACGGGGAATATTAAAAAAAGATGTTGCGAGAAACAACAAAACAGGCAAAACAAACAGAGTTTACACATGCGAAGATTTCTTGTTTTATTACTCTAAAATACGCTAGAACGCGTCTTCGGCCATCTAAGACCCCTGGAGTCCAAGCTGGCCGCTTCACTTCTAACTGAATAGTAGCGGGTATCAACTGTAATGAGGTCATCTATATAATGGATAAAGAGAAATAAGGTCTATGCAACTGCTCCATCTTTAACAGTCAATATTATCCTGGTCATTACAGTCAAAAGCTATAGGCCTGTCATCAGAACAAGAAGATGTTAGCTACAAACAAAATACAATAACATACGCGAAAGATTCGAGGTTCTTGGGAGGTTATAATTACTGATGAAGTATCTACATTCTACGATAGCCTTATTCGGAAAAAGTTTTATCCCCCTTGTGTATCGTCCAGTGAACATAATCGAAACACCCCAAGATCGGCTTTTCTTGAAACTCAACTACTTAGATAAAGGACTGGACATTATTAATTTACCTCGAATCCTGAATGATCCAGAGGTACGCAATACTGTACCAAACTATTTTAAGTTCACAGAACCTCCTTGCATTTCATATAAGTATACTAAATCTATAGCCACCAAAATATTCAATTACTCTAATGCTGTCAAGGAGTTTGACTGGAACTTATACACGTCGGGGGGCTATAGTTGTGATTGTGAATCGTCGAACTTTATCTATACACCATGCAAACATGTTGTGACTGGTGACCTTGATGTGGTGAGTGATAAGGACCTAAGATTACTCCTGATGAAGGGACCTAAATATAGAGAGCCGTGAAATATAAATCTGAAGGCCGACCAGAAGATAGTCCTGTCTGCTTTGGAACAGTACGTTATTGATTGATCTAAGCGAGAAAAAGTTGAACCTACAGTACTCGATGATTGGCTGGGCCTCACCAAGGGCAAGGTCGTTGAAACAATTCGCCATATTGACAGAAGTACCCTTCCCCAAGCAAACCAAGTATTGAGAAGCCCCAATTCGCAAGAAGTTCTAGCAAATCTCCAGAGTAAATTCGTCATAGTCCCAGCAGACAAAGCTCCAAATAATATAATATTCATATGTAAATATTACTATTACCAGGTGCTGGTTGAAGAATTGAGTGTAAACATATTGTCATCAAATACGTCTACTTACTCTCAAACTGCATTTACTCTGGAAGATTTATTTAACAATCACAAAACGTTTCTCAAGGAAAGAGGTAGTTGTCTTCCAACCAAACATAACGGTATACCAAAAGTATACTGGACTCCCAAAATGCATAAATCCCCATACAAAGCTAGATTCATAGCTGGTTCTAGAAGCTGCACCACCAAGCTTCTTTCAACCCTGTTGACGAGGGCCCTTCAGGAGGTAAACGCATTTTGGGAAAGGTATTGCGCAACTATTTCTAAAAACTCTGGCGTTGAATGTATATGGATATTGAAAAACTCAAAATGTCTTACGGAAGAACTTGATGCCAAAGGTCACATACCGTATAGACATGTGTCCACATGGGATTTCTCGACTCTCTATACCTCAATCCCTCATCAGGACCTTATTGACCGTCTAAGTTCATTAATAGTATCTGTGTTCAAGAAAACTGATCGTAGATATATGTCGGAAGCCATAAAGCATTCTTTAGCTCTACTACATACAAGAGATATCATTCATGGGATGTTTCTTTGCCTATAGAGTTGCTTGAATTTCTCATTAAAAATAGCTGTGAAATTCGGCAACACAATATATCAACAGCACATAGGTATTCCAATAGGTACTAATTGTGCCCCCCTGTTGACTGACCTATATCTGTTCTCTTATGAATATGACAAAATGCAGGCGCTTTCAAAAACCGATCCATTTAAAGCCCGTTCCTTCTCATTCACCAAACGCTATATAGACGATCTTCTCGCTGTGGATAATCGCTATATAAATGAAGCAGTGAAGGATATATATCCACCTTCGCTGGATTTGAAGGAAACTACAGATAACCCTACAGGCACATCGTATTTAGACCTATATCTCTATAAAATGAAGCGGGCCTTCTCTCTCGTCGACTGTATGACAAAAGAGATGATTACAATTTCGACATCGTAAACTATCCCTGTCTGGACAGTAATATTCCAGTGGGACCTGCATATGACGCATACATATCACGCCTAGTAGCATTTGCTAGATCCTGTGTTAAATGTGACGATTTTAGTCAACGTCACAAAACATTGTTGAAGAAGCTTATGAAACAGGGCTACACCACCAAGCGCCTCCACTCAAAGTTTCGCAAATTTGGCGATACATATCGCATGATGATAGCAAAATACGAGCGTAGCGTGCAAGAACTATGGCGTTACGTTTCGTAACTTGTGTCTAATTCCGCTTAACCCGGGGCTAGGGGCCGTATGAACCCATGTACTTCAAGATCATCATGGTACTCATATGAACAGGCGCAATCAAGGCGTGACTGAGATACATCATTCTTCAGATGATGACTTTGCAACGAATATTATGGATTAAGAATACTGATCAGCGATACGGATTTGATATTTTTGGAACATCATGATGTCTTGCCGGCATCATTGAAAACTTTTGACCGCTACCGCTTCTCTCTTGCAGGAAACAAGCCTATGTTTATGTATACTCTGCTTGTATTTTTGAATTTGGTGCTAATACTGTTATATGGAATATGGAATCGGTCTTTCGATTATGGACGCGAATATTCTCTAATGGACGACGGCTGAATTATGAATGACGGACCAGACGCTTGTAATTTTAACCTGTGTATGCCTGGATTCTGCGGGTGGACAAGTTGTCCCCGAGGCCGGGCCCCTGCACACCCAACACTCATAATGGATACAACAGAAAGAAAATATAATAAGACAGACCCGAGGAACCTTAGTGCAGGTTTATCGGCCGAGTCTCTAATAGTTCGAAATGCACTAAAACCTTTTTCCATCCAAATGACAGATATATTTCTGACCGCAAAGCAAGGTCACGACATCAAACCTTGTAACATTGCGCTTGATGATTGTTCAGCACCGAATTCTACATGTAATAATTCAAGATTTCTATATGTGGACACCGTGGATGTCTCACGTGTCCACTCTTTAATACTTCAGAGTCATTTAGTTCCGCGTTAACTGGTAACTCATATTCTGTAAACTCGTATGTTAATCTTAGTTGTTCTACTACAAAGTGTATTTATTTAGTTTCCTGTAAGAAGTGTGGTCAACAGTATGTTGGCAAGACCACCCAAAGACTCCATCTTAGGGTGAATGGTCACAGAAAATCCGTTAGGAAGAAGCAATTGCTTATAGGTAAGCATTTTTCTGCACCGACCATGGCTGGGACAACTTTAGTAATCAGGTCATAGACGTCGTCTATCCATCTACCAATGATCCCCCCTTTGGATTTGAGAGAAAAATCCGAGAGCGGGAACTATTCTTGATGCTAGAACTTGGGTCAGTGTTTCCGTATGGTTTAAATGATAATGTCACTGGGTTCGGCAATGTTACAAACCGCCGTTCAAATATATCCAATATTACCCAGCTATTTAAACCCCATCAACGGAGACATCGCAGCCATGGTTGGAGAAAGTTTAATAGTGCGATGATTCACGATCATATCACTTTAAATTACTTAGTGGGTTTCACTAACACACCCAGTAGTACACATAGCTTACGTACAGTTCTGTATGCGTTACCTCTGAGAGCTTTAAATCATATAGCCAGAGATATACAACAATCTGTGTCCTCAGGATATATAATACCACCCAAAATCTCTAAAGTATGTCAAGATATAGCGTATTTTCGGTTGTATCGTCCAGTGAACATAATCGAAACATCCCAAGATAGGCTTTTGTTGAAACTCAGCTACTTAGATAAAGGACTGGACATTATTAATTTACCTCGAATCCTGAATGATCCAGATGTACGCAATACTGTACCAAACTATTTTAAGTTCGCAGAACCTCCTTGCATTTCATATAAGTATACTAAATCTATAGCCACCAAAATATTCAATTACTCTAATGCTGTCAAGGAGTTTGACTGGAACTTATACACGTCGGCGGGCTATAGTTGTGATTGTGAATCGTCGAATCTATACACCATGCAAACATGTTGTGACTGGTGATCTTGATGTGGTGAGTGATAAGGACCTAAGATTACTCCTGATGAAGGGACCTAAATATAGAGAGCCGAGAAATATAAATCTGAAGGCCGACCAGAAGATAGTCCTGTCTGCTTTGGAACAGTACGTTATTGATTGATCTAAGCGAGAAAAAGTTGAACCTACAGTACTCGATGATTGGCTGGGCCTCACCAAGGGCAAGGTCGTTGAAACAATTCGCCATATTGACAGAAGTACCCTTCCCCAAGCAAACCAAGTACTGAGAAGCCCCAATTCGCAAGAAGTTCTAGCAAATCTCCAGAGTAAATTCGTCATAGTCCCAGCAGACAAAGCTCCAAATAATATAATATTCATATGTAAATATTACTATTACCAGGTGCTGGTTGAAGAATTGAGTGTAAACATATTGTCATCAAATACGTCTACTTACTCTCAAACTGCATTTACTCTGGAAGATTTATTTAACAATCACAAAACGTTTCTCAAGGAAAGAGGTATTTGTCTTCCAACCAAACATAACGATATACCAAAAGTATACTGGACTCTTAAAATGCATAAATCACCATACAAAGCTAGATTCATAGCTGGTTCTAGAAGCTGCACCACCAAGCTTCTTTCAACCCTGTTCACGAGGGCCCTTCAGGAGGTAAAAGCATTTTGGGAAAGGTATTGCGCCACTATTTCTAAAAGCTCTGGCGTTGAAAAACTCAAAATGTCTGACGGAAGAACTTGATGCTAAAGGTCACATACCGTATAGACATGAATCCACATGGGATTTCTCGACTCTATACCACAATCCCTCATCAGGACCTTATTGAGCGTCTAAGTTCATTAATAGTATCTGTGTTCAAGAAAACTGATCGTAGATATATTAATGTCGGAAGCCATAAAGCATTCTTTAGCTCTACTACATACAAGAGATATCATTCATGGGATGTTTCTTTGTTTATAGAGTTGCTTGAATTTCTCATTAAAAATATCTATGTGAAATTCGGCAACACAATATATCAACAGCATATAGGTATTCCAATAGGTACTAATTGTGCACCCCTATTGGCTGACCTATATCTGTTCTCTTATGAATATTACTATATGCAGGCGCTTTCAAAAACCGATCCATTCAAAGTCCGTTCCTTCTCATTCACCAAACGCTATATAGACGATCTTCTCGCTGTGGAGAATCGCTATATAAATGAAGCAGTGAAGGATATATATCCATTTGAATTGGATTTGAAGGAAACTACAGATAACCCTACAGGCACATCGTATTTAGGCCTATACATGTATCTCTATAAAAATGAAGCGGGCCTTCTCTCTCGTCGACTGTATGACAAATGAGATGATTACAATTTCGACATCGTAAACTATCTCTTTCTGGACAGTAATATTCCAGTGGGACCTGCATATGGCGTATACATATCACGCCTAGTAGCATTTGCTAGATCCTGTGTTAAATGTGGCGATTTTAATCAACGTCACAAAACATTGTAGCAGAAACTTATAAAACAGGGCTACACCACCAAGCGCCTCCACTCAAAGTTTCTCAAATTTGGCGATACATATCGCATGCTAATAGCAAAATACGAGCGTAGCGTGCAAGATCTATGGCGTTATGTTTCGCAACTTGTGTCTAATTCCGCTTAACCCTGGGCTAGAGGCCGTATGAACCCATGTACTTCAAGATCCTCATGCTAGTCATATGAACAGTCACAATCAAAGCGTGACTGAGATACACCATTCTTTAGATGACGACTTTGCAACGAATATTATGGATTAAGAATACTGATCAGCGATACGGATTTGATATTTTTGGAACATCATGATGTCTTGCCGGCATCATTGAAAACTGTTCTCTCTTGCAGGAAACAAGCCTGTGTTTATGTATACTCTGATTGTATTTTTGAATTTGGTGCTAATACTGTTATATGGAATATGGAATAGGTCTTTGGATTATGGGCGCGGATATTCTCTAATGGACGATGGCTGAATTATGAATGACGGATCAGACGCTTGTAACACAAAGGAGTTTTTCTTTTGTAAGCTTCAAATAGATGACAAATATCACTCAATGATGTGAAAATACGATTGACTGCCGTACAGCTTGCAAAGTTGTTGCTGCTGACGATGCAAGATAGAATGTATGTGCATTCCGCTCTAGCCGAGACAATCGGTCGTTGGAGCAGTGTAGGCCTATATCTTCATCTGAGGCCCTCGCAACCAAGCGCCTCCACTCAAAATTTCTCAAATTTGGCGATACATATCGCATGCTGATAGCAAAATACGAACGTAGCGTGCAAGATCTATGGGGCTACGTTTCGTAACATGTGTCTAATTCCGCTTAACCCGGGACTAGGGGCCGTATGAACCCATGTACTTCAAGATCCTCATGGTACTCATATGAACAGTCACAATCGAAGCGTGACTGAGGTACATCATTTTTAGATGACGACTCTATAACGAATATTATGGATTAAGAATACTGATCAGCGATACGGATTTGATATTTTGGAACATCATGATGTCTTGCCGGCATCATTGAAAACTATTGACCGCTTCTCTCTTGCAGGAAACAAGCCTATGTTTATGTATACTTTGTCTTTTTGAATTTGGTGCTAATACTGTTATATGGAAATGGAATAGGTCTTTGGATTATGGACGCGGATATTCTCTAATGGACGACGGCTGGATTATGAATGACGGACTAGACGCTTGTAATTTATTATAAGTCACATATTCTAGAAATAAGTAAAATAAATTGGAGCGATATGCAAGAGATGAGAATTACAACCCATATAAGGGAACTGACGACGTCTGGCGACTGAAGAGCAACCATATGAATCTACAGGAAAGGTTCCCTCGACACCTCACCTTCAGACCCGAGAATACGGTGGATTCTCGGACGTAGCCTTAGCATCTCGGCTGCGCTTTTATTGCAGCTGTTCATCTTGAGACTATGAAGTATCCACACGGCCCCTAGCACCGGCTTAGGCGGAGTTAGATACGCTAGCTCGAGAGCTGTGATTACAGATCAGCTCAAACAAATAACTTACGGTACCTAGTATACTACATAGCGGAATTGTTTTATTTCCTTGTTTTTCTACAATGTGAGTCTAATAAACCATCAGTTTGCGAGTACCGTGGATCTCCATCCTTTTGTCATATTTGAAAACTGCCGACAGTCGCTCTTACAAGACTCTCGCTCATATTGATCATGTTGATGTCACACTACACTTATTGCCACCCGTCATATAATCGTGACGACCTTATGGTTTTCATATTACCCGTGGATGGCGTGAAATGAGAGCAATTTGGCGGTGAATGTTGGATCTATCGTCTCCGTATGCTGGGTTTAGGTTTAGTTATGGGAAATGAATAGAGTTCGTTTAAACTATTAAGTTTTGTCAGGATGTTGTTTAACTACAAGACCACGTCTTATTTGGAAACGTGAAGCATATGAAATATGACTACCGCGAACGATTTTGAATTATATGTGGCGTAAATTACTCTTCTTACATATTTGTTTCATCACACATGTTGGCTACGTGTGAACCCGAAGTAAGACCCAGATTACCACGACCCACGACCTAGATGATATAATTGATACTGCAGTTGACAGACTCAACAATCATCATACCAACCTGTTCACTAGTACTCTCATTTAACAGACCGTGTCACAGTACTGTTTCAGATGTCTCCCCTCCAGCGATTGGTGATTCGACAAGCAACATTTTAAATTAAGACTAGCATTCTCATTGGATCCCTATTCATAGAAACCATCCAAATTACAAGCGTCAGGTCCGTCATTCATAATTCAGTCGTCGTCCATTAAAGAATATGCGCGTCCATAATCCAAAGACCTTTTGCATATTCCATATAACAGTATTAGCACCAAATTCAAAAAGACAATCCTGGTATACATAAATATAGGCTAGTTTCCTGCAAGATAGAAGCGGCCAACAGTTTTCAATGATGCCGGCAAGACATCTTGATGTTCCAAAAATATCAAATCCGTATCGCTGATCAGTATTGTTAATCCATATGATATTCGTTGTAAAGTCGTCATCTAGAGAATGATGTATCTCAGTAAAGCTTTGATTGTGGCTGTCCATATGAACACTACGAGGATCTTGAATTACATGGGTTCATACGGCCCCTAGCCCCGAGTTGATCGGAATTAGACACGAAACGTAACGCCACATACGCTCGTATTTTGCTATCAGTATGCGATATGTATCATTAAATTTGAGAAACTTTGAGTGGAGGCGCTTGCTGGTATAGCCCTGTTTTATAAGCTTCTGCAACAATGTTTAGTGACGTTTATTAAAATCGTGACATTTAACACAGGATCTAGCAAATGCTACTAGGCGAGATATGTATACTCCATATGCAGGTCCCACTGTAATATCATTGTCCGACAAGGGATAATGTACGAGGTCGAAATTGTAATCATCTATTTTGTCATAAAGCCGACGAGAGAGAAGGCCCGCTTCATTTTTATAGGGAGGTCTAAATATGATGTGCTGGTAGGGCTATTTGTAGTTTCCTTCAAATTCAGTGAAGGCGGATAGATATCCTTCACTGCGTTATTTATATATTTATTTATTGATCGGTTTTGAAAGCGCCTGCATATAGTCATATTCATAAGAGAACAGATATACGTCAGCCAATAGGGGCGCATAATTAGTACCCATTGGAATACCTATATGCTGTTGATATATTGTGTTGCCAAATTTCACATAGATATTTTTAATGAGAAATTCATGCAACTCTAAAAACAAAGAAACATCCCATTAATGATATCTCTTGTACGTATGCTACTCGGCAACTCGCAGTATATGTAGAGGGGGGCAAGGCGGGGGAGGGGGGGTTAAGCGATCGTGGAAACGTAAAAAAAATATCTCTAGTACGGAGAAAAAATAAAAAAATAATCCAAATACGAAGAACGAAGAAAAAACAATTCGTGACGAATTCAAGTGTATCTTTATCACCTACCACGATGTTTAATAGTGTTGTTGCACACTTGATCACGTCATTCTCCACAACAGGTTTGTTTCGACGCACACAGAAGAGCTGAATCCGCTAGAGTTGCGGCAAGCAATTTATACGAGAGTGACGGTGTGAACCGGAACGTGAATAACGAATCTCACAAAACGAGGAACGCAAAATTATAACTTGGTGGAACAGAGAACAGAGAATCAAAAATAGGAAAATACGGTGAACATGGAATACGTCCAGAACGTGTGTACGCAAAATTAGTTTTCCTCAGAACTGAGAACGGATAATGAAAATTACCCCAAAACGGAGTACGAAAATACCCCTTGCCCCCGCTATGTAGGCTATACTGATCTCGCCCATCACTGATAGGAATCCATATTGACATCCATGTTTATACTCCTTGCAGGCACAATATCGAGCCGAAACTCCAAGCAGCGCATGTCATTTTTAGGACTTCCGTTGTCATGGAGATCGGCTTAAGATGAAAAGCCATGAGAAACACCTCAAATTAGACGAGATCCTTCGGAGACTCAAGGGAATATTCAATTCATTTATATATATATTATGTCTTGATAAGGAAGAATGGAACGAGGACTATGTGAACGGAAATACATCCTATAGTGTGCCTCATGTGTGGCGGATCACAGTTTACAGCTGAGAGCTGTAAAATCGCTACACCACTAACGCGCGAAGTCAGATGACTTCGACGGAATCGGCCGAGCGGTCGCGAATGATCCCAATCTTCATACACAACCACGTGACTGTCTCAGTTAACCCATGACGTAGACCGGCCTCGTTTTCGATCTCAAAATCTGCCGTCTAGCCGGGAAAATGTTGTTGTTGCATCAGCCTGAAATTGGCCCTCCATAGGTGGGTCCAATACTATTGGCTTCCCTGGGCAGCCTCTTAATTTGAGGTGACGTAACATGAGGAATCTGTAACATTTCGAAATTTATCATTTGAGTGTGATAACTGGTGACTAAATTCACGATACTGCAAAAGGCGAACATAGGACGTTGGAACTACTGAGCTGGTCCAGAATCAAAGGCAACGGATTCCAAAAGTGATTATTCACCGTGAGCAGTATGCAAATAAATCCCACCTGGTTGGGAATAACCTGTAAGTTCGCGAGTTCCCTACGCTGTTATAAATTACCGTTATTTCACAGTAAATGAATCTGTGGATGAGTAAACTGCGAACAAACATAACAAAAAATCCTGTTTTCTCTGAAAGGAGGTTGATATCTTCGCACACTAAACGCCAATTTGCAGGAAACATCCGACATCTGCGTTGTACAACATTCAGAGCATTACCAGAACACGCACTAGGAGGGATGCAGCGGCTAACTTAAATTTTAGTTTTATCTGAAGTGGAGATTCCTGTCACAGATTCCTTGCGAAACTTGTGGGGACCGCATTTGTAATCACAGAGGAGCTGAAATACGCGGACGAGCCTTCCAGGACCTACTGGTACTTTTCAACGGATCAGATAATTGTAGACAACGCTGTCACGTAATTAAACATTAAAAAATTGATTTACAGTTGATTGCTTGCTAACAAACGGTATTTATAAAATACGGTGCAACTTGTTAGATTTTAAAGCATGTTAAAAAGCGGTAATTGTAAAATACGGAGTAGCGTAATTTTACAGTTGAATGTACTGGCACCTTATCTGCCAGTTCTTTTAACTGTGAATTTACGTTGTGATTTATAACGGTGTATATTTGCTTTTGCTAGATTAAATTGCAACAAATAAACTCGCCAAACCGAGTTATATATATATATCAAAATCCGGTTAAGCTGGTGCTAGGGACCGTGCATACGGCTACTTCATAGTTTTCACATGAAAACCTGCAATAAAAGCGCGATTGAGATACTATGGCTACGTCGTATTCTAAAGTCTGAATATGAGGTGCCGAAAGAAGATTCCTGTTTGTTTTTAGTCGCCAGATGTCAACTTTCTCCACCTCTTACATTACAACACATGTAAGGGAAGTGGGAAGAGGTGCCGACATACTGACTGCGTCATATGACTTCACAGAATAGTCTTCTGGTAAACCTATTCTAAAGCACGTACCAAGATATGTTTCGATTCGAGATATGTGTTGTATCTCAGGTACGCTTTATGTCTCTTCAATTCGTTGTGACCAAAACGTCCCAAGAACGTTAGATTACAATGCAATACCATTTCATCCATTTCATTCATTTCACCAGTTTCACGTTTTATATTCTTATGAAATCATTACCTATATGTTAATTCGGTGGGACAGGTCATATACACCGACCCAACGTTCTGTTTCTAATCGCCATTATGCCAGTATTACCGATCTTGTTCGTTCTGTGTAGTGGTCTCCGTGCCCTCCGTTGGCTGCAACCTTTCTGAAAGCAAAGTCCAGTTCTCGTCACACAGAAGGGCAAGTGTTTTATTTCCTGTCCGTTAATACTACCCTAATTTGAGATTCCGTATTCTCAACTCATGCCGCTGTTCGTCGATAATCTCGAGTCATTGTGAGTCAAGACTGAAGATAAACAGCACGAACCCAATGGGGTTGCGAGATACCTCCATTCAGAAAATGTATTATTTCCCCCTATATCATCGCCGCTCTGCAAGATTGGAGGCATAAAAATGACCTTTGGTAAGTAATGACCTCGGATTCACTTTTACCAACTATTTCCATTTATAGCTTGAGAA
Source organism: Hanleya hanleyi (assembly GCA_036873755.1). Lineage (NCBI taxonomy): Eukaryota > Metazoa > Mollusca > Polyplacophora > Lepidopleurida > Hanleyidae > Hanleya > Hanleya hanleyi. Next base: position 40,243 of record JAVTVY010035143.1, on the reverse strand, counting down.
ACTATTCCAGACTGTTTGGTTGAAAAACTATTTTATTGCGGGGACTATCTGTCTACAGTTTTAACATATAATCGGTAGTTCTTGTGTAAATTTTAAATTGGATATTCTAGAACATGGCAGTGTGACTAACGTCACTGGACCTACGAAATAGGGTTTGAGATAATTTAAGTGTGTACTCGAGAGATGACTTGGGGGCCCTGTATGCTACCATGAGAGAATTTATATAGCGTTTCTAATTGACAGTGGGAACTATTAACTTTTCTATATGTCACCGCTGGTGAGTCATTAGCGTAGCAACTATTATCGCCCTCAGTTTCTATTACCCTGGACACTGATCAGCCCAGCAGTACAGCACGATGTGTTGGGGGGAGAGTCCGAGAGAGCGGGGAACCCCCCTCCCATCCCTCTCTGCATTAGGCGATTTTTTTTAAATTAGCGTAGGGGATGATGCTCTGTCAGAGCAGTTGAGAAGTAAATGTTTGTAGTCCTAAATAAGACAGGAAACTGGATAAGAAACACAAATTTGAAGTGAGAAAGGTCAAGATCAGAGATTTGTTAGAATGCAAGAATCAAATCAGGCATCACTAGAGAGCCATTCTCCATGGATATATTTATTTGGCATTCAACTTCTAGGTACCTCATCTGAAGAGAGTACATAATAGTAATCAATGAACAATAAAGCACGCACGAACAAAATAAACAACTGGTTATAGGTTTAAAACACAACGATGATTTTATTATCGATTTCTTCAGTAATAACAGATAATAGGGTCATTGTTGTGTTTAAATTTAGTAATTTCTCTCATAAAATCCAGTCATCTTTTATTTCTTTTTGAGGTAGAACATTTTTTAACTAATGACTGAACTGAAGAAATGATGCAATGTTGTATAGGCTGGATATATAAAACGTGCAGTATAATATGCCTTCAATCTCAACGGAATTCCAAGACCAGCAAATGAGTGAAAACGGATACCATCGGAATGTGTGTCAACATTACAATGTAAGTTAGGCTAAAAATAGATTACTCAGGAATCTCCAGTTTAATACTGGATTCAAGTGTACTGTTAAACTAGCCATATTATAGATATCTCATAGTACATGTAGATCTAATAGACTGATTACGACGTACGAGCGAGCGCACACATGCATGTGTGCTTTTAATATAGATATAATTAAAATATTTTTTGGAAGCTGACGTTTTAGAACAACAACAACGACCACCGAAAGCCAACAAAAGATTTACCTTCATTGGACCTCTGACGCTTCTGTGAGAAGAAGTTTTTCAAAGTTGCTTGGCGCTTCATGACATTGATTTATAAAATACATGTCATGTGATATTCGTGGCTCGGTAAAACTTCGCAGCAGACGAAATAACAACCTCCATTCTCCGATCAAATGATTTGCTTCCTTCATGCATCGTGGCATATACAGCTCGCCTGACGCGAGATTCTGGGATTTCGTTAGCCTTCCGCAATACCACCGGTTAACAGCGACCAGCATGATCACGAGGGTTCCCGAATATTTCCAACAATTTACGGCAGATGTTCGGGAAGTGTGGCGTGGACTATTAGGGAAAACATGGCGGAGCTACCTGGAAACGTATAATGCCGACATATTTTGGCAAGTACCATTAAAGTTACTGATATTTTCGAGAGCTGGGCGCATCAATTCCTTTTTTGCTTTAGTGCTGGGCGGCCGAAGTTAGTCCCAGGCGCTTAAAAGTCACAGTGAAGAATACAGTCAAGGGTTCCCGATGGGCATGACAGTGCACTCAAGTCATCAATAAATAATAAAAAATTAATTATAAATCAAATTTTCATCAGAATTCGATCTGCTCAGAACTTGCTGGTAACAATGCCCTAATGCACGTTCATGCCAAATATCAAGGTTCTAATGTCAACGGTTCTCCTCATTTTGCCGACGAAAGGATTCGGATGGACTGACTGACTCATTACCGGACAATTTGCGATCTGTAGCCTACTTCGTAGGAATAATTGAATATTTAATTGCTTAAACTAATTGTAAGGGTCTTTGGTAATTACCGGAGGTTTCCTGCACCGCTGCGCCCCCAATGACGCAAGGGGGATAAAACAAATTCCGAATAAGGCTATAGTAGCAAGAATGTAGATACTTCATCAGTAATTATGACCTCCCAAGAACCTCAAATCTTTCGCGTATGTTATTGTATTATTGTATTTTGTTTGTAGCTGATATCTTCTTGTTCAGATGACAGGCCTATATCTTTTGCCTGTAATGACCAGGATGCTATTGACTGTTTAAAGATGGGGCAGTTGCACAGACCGACACACCATTGCCCAGGCCATGACAGGTCCCAAAAAGCTCAGGCCAGATAGGGTTAAACATCATAATGTCCATTTGCGTACACTTCGCCATCCATAAGATGGCTTGCGAATCGTGTGTTTCCATTATGGCGGAGCGATATCCGGTGTTTTACCGGATTCTGTTCGGCCTTCATCCGGCGGAGAACAGACTCGAGAAATCTGATAAATTACAGATATTCATAGCAATTCTGAAACAGATATTGCCTGGGCTTACAAAGTATATAGGTATGAATAACTTTCGTATCATACAAGAGGTGTGGTGAATCTGTAATTTTGAACAAGTAGGACATCACATGATTCGAAAATGGCGAGTTACGTTGGGGTTACGTCGGTAGACTCTTGCTGATTGGCTGACGAAATCACGTGGTATTAATTTCTGGAATTTCCCTCCTGCAGTTGCCGAAAGTAGGCTGGAAATGGATACACACGATCCCAGGGTCAGTCTTACCGCGTATAGATGACCGAGATGGTTACAGGTTGCATAATGTCTTGTCTTTCAGAAAAATAGCCTTTTTTTTATGTATACTATGATTTATTCTTTTAATTTGGTGCTAATGCTATTACATGAGCAGTGTGACTAACGTCACAGGACCTACGAAGTAGAGTAGGCATTAGGACTCGATCGCATTTTCATTGAGATATGATGTGACCCTCCCCTACGGTACGTTTCATCATAATATGGTACATGTACAGCCTTCCATAACAGCCATAGGTTCTCTTTATAACATGCCTTTTGTGAGATTGAGCAAGATTATATTCTGGGTATTCATATATTTACATCGATGTGTTCGTGCCACAAAAAATGAAAGTATATTGGTGAATGTTCTGGTCATTTAGTGATCCGGCCCTGGTACATCAAGCAGTTGAATAGACTCGGAGTTAAACACATTAATACTGGGCGTCACCAGCCTCCGTCTATAAATAGTTCGCTCAGCTGTATTGAGGTCGCTGTCCTCAGATCTGGCTGTTGAATCCAACAGCGAGAGAGCACCAGGCATGCCAGGGCTGACAGTTCCCAAATTCCATGGTGTCATGTTTCCCTCGCTTAAATGATCGGACTTTTCTCCGTATGATCTATAACAATATACTGAAGTGTTAATTATAAATCTAATTTTAATCAGAATTCTTTCAGATCAGAACTTGCTGGTAACAATGCCCTAATGCACGTTTATGCCAAAAATCAAGGTTCTAATGTCAATGGTTCTCCTTATTTTGCCGACGAAAGGATTCGGATGGACTGACTGACTCACTCATTACCGGACAATTTGCGATCTGTAGCCTACTTCGTAGGAATATGAATTAGGTCCTTGGATAATAGACGCAGAAATTCTTTAATGGACGATGGCTGAATATTAAATGACGGACTAAACGCTTGTATTCTATATCGCACTTGATATTAAGTGATCAGAAATCAAATACTGCTAGTGGTGTGATGGGAAGCGAATGGATTTTTGAGGGTAATGTAACACTTCAAACTATACTTGACACATTTCAATTTTGTGAACGACAGACGTTTGGGAAGAAAACGGATTTATTTTAATCTTCTATAATTAGAATAGTGCATACCTTACAGCTTTACAAGCACTTTCAGTGATAGAAATATAAATGTACAAATATTATAATCTGTGTGATGCCAACAATATAGCTGGCGATGTAGCCTGGGGCCTCTTCGCGTGCCACAAACCATTGTTGTAAGCAGACAAGTATTTCCAAATAATTTATGCTCGTTATTCGGTACAGAATTCGGGACTGTCAGGTAGATATATGGTCATATATAAATGGATATATATATCAACTTTATTACATTTCGAAAGTTAACATTGATATGATTTCAAATTATGTCAAACTATATATCGATAAAACTGACTAAAATGTCTACAGGTGTGCTTTACCGGCCTATAAAACATGGAACACGCCCTTGTTATTTTAAAGCAATACCCTTGTGTACGTTAGGCTGGTGCTTAAAGGAGTACTTACCGTATTTTATATAGGTTCCTATTATAACGGTTAGACTCTTAAAGAAATATAACCAACTATTTTACTGTCGTTGATGGCGATAACCTATTATTTTTATTACAATTTGTGAAGCCGTGTTTTCGCTTTGAGGTCGACGTGGGCGCCGCCATGTTGCCTGTAGGATGACATGGCTGATAACGTCAGTATTCAGGACGACGTCACGGCTAACGCTTGATCCAGGGACTTTTCAACTACGGACATTTGAGTTACTCTGGGTCCGAGTTTTAATTCTAGGAAAAAACTGGTGCGGCAAATCCCACGGGGGTAATTCCTAAAAGGAAATTGTTGGTTATCTCCGCCAACTGAAGAATTTTCTTCCCCAAGTTTTTCAACTGAGACTTGCTCGATTCAATTTGGACAAAATTTGAAGCTGAGCGATAAACTAAAAGAGCGTCCTCTGCAATTGTCCAGTGATTTGAGTTGCACGACGATGCTTCTAAGTTTGTAAACATTTTCATGATTACACTTGAACTACTGAATTCAACTAGAACATCCGTGAACTTACTGTTCCTTCTCGTGTGAAGTATCGGCATGACCAACACGATCAACCTTAAATCTCCATGACGTTGTGACGTTTTTAGATGAGTAATACATCCACTTCCGCTGATCTAAAAACGTCACACAATGGTGCAATGGCGGCGCCCAGTGCACGCCGTGGCGAGCAACAAAATATTCAATATTTCTTTTATTTCGCATTCTATCAACATAAGTTTTATATAATAAGGTTTTGAATGCGATTGTTGATAAATATAGTCACATTCAAAAATAAGGTAAGTACTCATTTAAAGGTCATAGTCATTGTCTGATCTCCTCTCCCCTCCTCCCCTTCTCCTCCCGTGGTAAAACCCGGCGCACACGAGAGATATCAGCTGAGCTAACGGCCTCAATTGCCTGTCAGCTCAGGGGCTAGCTTTCGTGTGATTTCAGCGCACACGGTGAGCAAAAGTTTCACGAAATTGATTTCAGTTCCCGCATAACGTCTTCTTTAAGTCCATTTTGAAGAGTCGAGCGTATGAATCGCGTGAAAATAACATGTGATTCATTGGCCGGTCCAATAAAACTGCTGAGCTGTTGGCTTGCGTTCGCCGCACACGCTGAGGATTTGGCCTCGCGAGGCGAAATTATAAAACAAGTTTGATATTTTTCCCCCGTCCTCGCGAGACCGAAAACTCACCAAAAACTGCCCGCACACGAGAGCTAGCCCCTGAGCTGAGAGGCAATTGAGGCCATCAGCTCAGCTGATAGCTCTCTTGTGTGCGGGGCTTAAGAGGACAGAGGAAATGACACAAGCTCTGGAGCTTCACCCATTTTATGCGTCAGAAGCTCACTCTTGCATTTTCAAAGGCATTGTCAAAGTTTTGTTCAGAGTGGAATTTTGTGATAACACAAAGGTTTTTTTAAGATTGTGTCAAGATGTAGATATAAAACTACCCCATCTTCTTATCTCAGGAACATAAATAGAACGAGATTACCAATTCAAATGTTTAGGGATTTGTTTTAACGACCAAATGAACTGGAAATCACATACAACTAACATATGCAATAAGATATGAAGAAACATAGAAATTATTAATTTCTTTAAGAAATCGATCAATAAGGAAACACTGTACATACTTTACTATTCAATGATTTTTTCCTTACTTCAGCAGTACATGGGAAGTACATATGTCACTCATCTGAATCCCATACTTTTTCTCCAGAAACGTGCCTTAAGGGTAATAAGCTTGACCACACTAGGCCATTATTCAGTAATCTGAAAATATTACAATTACACAAACTAAATCTTCACTCCTGACTTCTTATGGCCCATAAATTTACCTTCATCCTGATCTACTACCAGTAAGTTTACAGGATTACTTTACCAGACAGACCGATGTACGCCACTATGAAACCAGAAAACAAAAACTAATTTTTACAGACCCTTCTATAAATCCAACTTAGTAATTTATACTCTTAAAACTTTATTTTTTATTTCACTTGTGTGATTTTTTTCGTAATTACTTTCCTTCGCACTACCCTGGGATAGAACAAGCCTCTGTGGGTTTTAATCCAGCCAATCGCTTTAGCATATGGTTAACTTATTAATGTACAACATTCTCTTTTTGTTATTCTATTATCTGAGCCATTGATGTTTGAACCATTAATTTAAATCATTAGTGAATAAAATTCAGTTCAATTTAATTCAGAACTTTAATTTTGGATACATTTAATTATTGCGAATATACCCTCGGAATTTTTAAATGTAATCTTTTTGAAGAGTGGACCCTGTTTTTTCTATATGGTATGTACAGCAATTTGAAACTGTAAAAGCTGCTACAGTCCAGTGTAACTTGGCTCACCAACCGAGCTCGTTCTGACTGGTATAAAAGCAAAGCTGTCTACATGCCGATTTTTTTTTTATTTAATTCGAGAAAATTAGACTGCAACAATTCTTTTAAATGCACAGTAGTAATGTAGATCAATGCCAAATACAGAGGGCATTAGATGCCGGACGAAAGCATCATTTCTCATGGATACATAATATGGGAACAAACATTGCATAGATAGCAATGGTCAGATACGACATTTAACATTCAGCTGTCATCCGTAAAAGAATGTCCACGTCAATTACCGAAATACCAGTTTTGTATGACAGTTATCACCAATTTCGTGTATGAAATAAAAATGATAACGACTGGTTTCTCTGGAGAGAGAAGTGGTCAGCAGTTTTCAATGATGTCAGCAAGACATGGTGATGTTCTTTACGTACAACCCTAATCACAGACCATTATTATAAGTCCTTTCTAGTGTTTCTCTTTGATTGTGATTGTTCATTTGAACACCATGGAGGTGTAGAGCACATGATATTCAAACCGCCCATAGTCCCCTGGTTACGCGGAATTAGACGCGTAATGATGCACCTGAAATATTGCACGCTGCGGTCGTATTTTCCGTCAGTGTACGATATTTATCAGCAGAATTTTAGAAAATTTGAATGGAGACGTTTGTCTGTTTGTTTGACAGGCTTCTGCAATAATATTTTGTGGCGTTGATTAAAATTGGCACAGTCTGCACATGATCTAGCAAATGTTACCAAGCGGATTTGCAGGTCCTTCTGGAATATTGTCAAAATTGTAAGCTTCTCTTTTGTCGCCGTGATAGAACGAATTTAGCGTTCTTGTAAAGATATCGGTCCAGATATGATGTTAGGAGTAGTTTCCTTCAAATCCAATAAAGAAGGTATATATCCTTTACAGCGTCGCTAATATAGAGATTATCCAGTGCTAGGAAATTGTCTATATTGCGCTTGGTGAGTGAGAAAGAACGAGATTTGAAATGGTTATCTATTGACAATTTCTGCATATTGGCGTAGTCATACGAGAACAGATATAAGTTTGCCAAAAGCGGTGCACAATTTTTACAAATTGGGATACATATACCATTGGTATATAGTATTGTCGAATTTCACATAGATATTGGTAATGAGAAAATCAAGCAATTCTATAAAAAAGAATTATCTCAAAACTGATCCTCTGCAGTAGAACCTAGGAAGCCTTATTTCTTTTGACATTAACATACCAGTGACCGGTTTTACTGAATAACGATATTGTTAATGGACTAAGCTGTTCAATGAGGTCCTGGTGAGGAATAGTAGTATAGAAAGTCGAGAAATCCCAAGTACATACATGTATATACGATATGTATCCTTTTCCATGGAGTTCTGCCATCGAGGATCTAGCGAATGCTACTAGGCGAGATATTTATACGCCATATGCCGGTCCCACAGGAATATTGTCCGGAAAGGGATAGTTTACGATAGTTTGCCAGTGATCTTGCACGCTACGACCATATTTATCACAGAATCTGAGGAACTTTGAATGGAGGCATTTGGTGGTATAGCCCTGTTTCACAAGTTCCTTCAATAATATTCTGTGGCGTTCTGTTATAATTATTTGGGGCTGTATTTGCTGGAACAATAACGAGTTTACTTTGAAGGTCTTCAAGAGATCCCGATACTCCCTTCTATTTGCTGGACATGACGTCAGTATGTGTAAACATCAAAACATTTCTGTGTCACGTTCATTGCATTTGCCATCAGAAATTCAAAAGAAAAACATGGGCATAACAAGAGCTTGAAATGATTCAGGAATTGCGTGTTCACATGTCATAGCAATGGAGATATGACTGGTGAGAGACATTAGGGCAAATTACATTGACTAATTTCAAAAACTGTTTGACCTGTATTTGTGTGAATTGATTTTTCTTCAGTGCTTAAATCCATCGTACTGACTTTCAAATATATTAGTGAAAATGATATCATCAATGTCGGGTTGATTTGGTGTGGTAGGTCAGGCACATATGGTATTGTGTGAATTCTGTTAGTGACGAATTGCATTTTATTATGTGTTGCTCATCACACACCGATGGATCCGAGACGTTCTCAGTTTGAGGATTTATGCATTGATTTATGACAGGTAACTCGTCTAAATCCATCAGAATGGTCCCTGCATGCTTTTCTTTATGTTTTAAAAGGAGGCTTCCTTCGAAGTAGAACTCGTACCTGGTTTATTGTGCCGCAGTAAACAACCGCATTGTGGTATTTCATATATATATGTTTAATGCTATTCTCATGACGTTTAACCAATGTAAATTGAGTTCGTGGCAATAAAAGATTTTGAATTTGCATAGCGACCCAACGTTCTGTGTCCGATCGCCATAATGGCCAGTATTACCGATCTGGAATATTCTGTGGTGTCTGCGTGATGTCAGATTTGGACATGGATAGATTGCCATCTGTTGGCCGGAAGCTTTTTGAACCATCCATTTTCCCTCGTACAGAATTGCACGTGTTTTGCCACTGTGGGTTTCTCCTTTGTTCATGCATGGGACCCCGTTTCCCAACTCAAACCGCTGCTCTAAACTGTTTGGAGCCATTGCCATGTTCCCCGTGTATCATTCACATGTCCTTCACGTGTCATTGTGGGTCAGGATAAAGAACACTCACTCGACTTAAGTTGTCTGCCACCACATTATCTTTACCTGGGTGATGCTGCTTGTCATTATGACGAGGACCACTTTAGAGATTTATGAGAGTAAAAGAGAGTAATAAGAAACTCTTTCCCAAGCACGCAGGCACGAAACGGCTTACCCCGTCTACCACCGCCATGGAATCCAGCTCTGTAACTAAATATAAGCGACTAGTCCGCCATTTAATATTTAGCCGTCGACCATTAAAGAATTCCCGTATTTCTTGTACTAGAGAAAAGCTTGATCTTCCTGTTCCAAATTCAGCATCCATTAGCCAGTCATCGTCGATTAAGACTTCCTCTTTCGTAAGACACAATTAGCACCAAACGTCATGCATGAAATACTGACAAGTATTCTTCTATCAGAATGAATATTCAAATCGTATCTAGAGTTTATTATATGTCAGTCACACTCGTTTTTTATACTGTACAAATGAACATCATTAAGAGGATTCGTTACCTTTCCCGTTCGAACAACTTCATGGTAAAGCCTCCTAATTAACTTATGTTGAAGCAGTACTTGAAAAAAGAGCATATTCAAAAAACTTGTATTTTGACTATGTTGTTTTAGTTCATTTTTCATTCTAAATTGATATGAAAGCTCATATGAATGCTCATTTAACGAATGCTCGTTAAAAACTTAACGATTCCCCTGAAGATCTTGAATTGTGATGATGCTCGTGCGGCTTTCAGCCCCTGCCAATGGTTATGCGGAATTGTGGTTCTGTCAGTATGTCGGCACCTATTCTCACTTCCCTTATATGCGCTGTAATTGGATACACATTACGGCACACCAAATTTAACGCAATTGCGATCGTAATTTGCTACCATGGTGTGATAATTGTCGCCATATTTGAGAAGCGTCGAGTGAAGGCGCTTGATGGCATAATATTATGTCGAACCATTTTTATCCCTAAATGTTTGTGAACCTGATTGAAATAGTCACATTTTTTACAGGATCTGGCAAATGCTACTAGGCGAGATATGTATACGTCATGCATGTGTAGGTCGTTCTGGAATATTTCTGTTCAGGAAGCGGTAGTTGACGATTTCTAAGATGTCACTCTTGTGGTAACGCCAAAGGGAGAGTTTTATTTTTGAATATGAAATATGAAATATCGGTTAAAGCATCATATGTCAAGATGACGGACCAAACAAAGAAGAGCCGAGATCAATGTAACCTAAATGCACAATATAAAAATCTACAGAGGCTAGATACTTCCAGGGCTCTGTTAACCGGCAACATGGCGTAGATATCGCATTTACTTCCATGATAGTTGGTATTCGCGAGGTGCGAGTTTCAGGCACTCGCGAGGTGCGAGTTTCAGGCACTCGCGAGGTGCGAGTTTCAGGCCCGCTCTCCCACATATTTCCAGATAAACGCAATTTGACTATCAAATGACACATGAAAGCACAAAATGTCATCAAAGGTAGGATGGGATATTGATATGATGAGGTTGATATATCATCAGTCACCATCTAGGATGTGCACGGTACATCACTATGGACAAAGGGCATACGGTTGGACTACAAAAACCCGCAGTGGCGATTATAGAAGGGCACATTATGGCCAGTCCTGAATGTGAAAAGTTTTGATAGTGGAAAATAATCAAATTTGCAATTTGAGTAAAAAAACTGGACATCGAACATAGATTTCGGTGAGATTAAAGCAATCCGTTGAAGGGGTTGGACAGTGTTGCTGTAGAGAGATGGTGGTTATCCCGAGAAAGTGTATATATCTGAAAATTGTCGAATTATAGCGGATCGAAAAATCTCTATATAACACCGTATATTCTTTTTTTTTGGAAGGTCACGTAGCTCAGTCCTCATTCGGAACTTTCAAGCGGACATCCGTATATCTCATACAAATCGCCAGATGCAGTATGCCGGAAAACTGAATCCGAGTCCCTCACGCCGTCCAGAAATTCTTTATCCCCAAAACAACCACCACGATGTCTAATTTTGGTCAGCTTATTTCAAGAACACAGTTTCAGGGGAAGTGTTCTTTTCCAACTGAGACTAAATAGAAATTGCGGAATATTTGTTTAATATCCATTTCCCGAATGCTCAGTCGTGTTTGGTCAGGCGATGCGTCAGCGTGTACTGTAGGCTCCACTTTTCTCGTTTCGGCCACACAACAACGTACTTTTCAAGTGCGCTAAGGATTATCTCTTGGTCGGTTATGAGGTTGATATTACCCCGCTCTCTACATGTTGGTCCCTGCAGCATGAGTATTTTAAGGTCTATATTGCAAATTATATTAAGGTTACCAGCCACAATACGTCTACATGGTATTCGTTCTAGTCAAAGTATTTGATGTCTCAGATTAATTGAAAATATTACCGCAGTTTGATTTAGTGTAATGGTGAAGAAATACACGACCGTTCCGTGAAATTGAAATAATTAGGTACAACATTGCGAAGCTACGGGTTAGAATTCTGGGGATGTTTATTATGTCTAGTCCTTTATCCAAATACAGAAGTTCGCGAATATCGGATATTAGAGTGTTTTGATTGTTTTCGCTGGAAATACGCCATATCTCGACATATTTCGGAGGTAGTGTATCTTGTTATTGGGCATGCTTGATAAGTATTTCACAGTAACATGATGGTGAACCGTCGATCGATTACACATTCTCCGACCATGGCTGCTGTATACCCTTATGTTTAACCCTACCTGGCCTGGGGGCCATTTTGCCCCCTTCCCCTACCAAACTTTCTGCACTATCTCCGGAACGACAAAAAATGAAGAAACGAAACTCCGTGACTTTATAGTTTATCATATTGCGGTCATTTTGTGCCTATTTGCATAACCTGCCGAGCTGAGGATCATGGGTAAATTCAAGATGGCGACCACGTTGGGTACCCACGTTGTGTACCAGAACAGTGATGTTTTTGTCATATTTCTTCGAAATTTCTGCTTTTCCGCGATGAAAAGTGGGCAAAAACTATTTTATTTCACATCACATCAATGTTTGCTAATTTATCATGCAGTTTTTGCGGGAAAATTGCATAAACAAAAAATCCGAAAAATCTGACCGAAAAATCGACCAAAAAATGTCATTTTGAACATGACGTCACTGTGACGTCATCAAAGCATCCATCTTGGAAGTTTTTACATTTTCTGGTAGAGCTTGACCCAAGGGCATAGTGTAGTAAGTTTCAGCTCCCTAGCTCAAAGGGTAAGAAAAACATTGGGGGGTTAAATACTTGGGTGATATTTGATGTTTCTGATCTGCGGTTTATTGTTACGTTGCAGAACCCTATCATTACCGTGCGGGAACCCTCAATAAAGTTCCATGATCCAGAATAATTCCCTATCCAGAATTTTGCTATTAAACTTATGATATGAGTCCGTGGCAGATGGGTAGACAATGTATTTAGTCTGGATACAAACAGCCGATTTTCTCGCACAGATTATCTGTAGCCAGTCCCCCTAAGGTTTAGTGTTTCGCTTGTCTTGCCAACATACTGTTGACCACACTACTTACAAGAAACCGAATAAATATAATTATGTCCACATTTGAAAATTGTAAATTTAGTATAATTGGGATTACATGTACAGATTTCTCTATACGAATAATTCTTTGCATGTGTTCCAAATGAAAATTGGTTGTGCAGGGACCCAGCATTGGAATCAATTGACAGCCGGCAAAATCCAGGCATACACAGGTATACATAGCAAGGCTCTGATCCGATATTCAATATCCATCCGTCGTCCATAAAAGAAATTTCGCGTCAATAACGGAAATTCCAATTTCGTATGACAGCAGCAATTCCAAATGTATATGAATTAAAATAATAATTTCGCTACTAAATCGCTAATTTCCTACAAGAGTGAACCGGTAGGCAGTTTTCAATGATGCACCAATGAATGACGTTCTTTCCACAAAATCCAAATCACTGACTATTATTCTACATCCAAATAAATTTCCAATCGTTTTCCAGAGTATGTATCTCAGTCATGCTTTGATTGCGATAGTTCATTTGTACAGCATGGAGATGTAAAACACATGATATTCAAAAATAGCCCCAGGTTAATCGGAATTAGACAGAAGTTACGATAGAAGCATCTAATCCGTCATTCATTATTCAGCCGTCGCCATAAATAATTTCCGCGTCCAAAATCCAAAGACGTAATGCATATAGCAGCATTAGAACCAACTTCAAAAACTGAATCATAGTATACATAAATATAGACCCGTTTCCTGCAAGACAGAAGTAATGATTCCCGCAAGACATCATGATGTTCCAAAGATATCAAATTCATATCGCTGATCAGTATGCTTAATCCGTATAATTTTCGTTAAAGTAGGTATCTCGAGTAGGATATATTTCAGTCACGCTTTGATTGTAACTGCTCATATGAACACCATGAGAATGTTGAAAAACAGTGGTTCATACGACCCCTAGCCCCAAGCTAAGCGGAATTAGACTGAATATACGAAACATAACGCCATAGATCTTGCACGATACATTCGTATTTTGCTATCAGCAATCGACAGGTATCGTCAAATTTGAGGAACTTTGAGTGGTTGGTGTTTGGTGGTAAGACTTGTTTCATAAGTTTCTGCAACAATGTTTTGTGACGTTGATTAAAATCGTCACATTTAACACGAGATTTAGCAAATGTTATCAGGCGAGATATGTATACGCCATATGCAGGTCCCACTGAAATATTACTATCCAGAAAAGGATAGCTTACGCTGCCTTCATTATGATCATATCTGTTGTCGACGAGGGACCTTGAACGCTACGACCATATTTTGCCGTCAGTGTACGATATTTTTCCACAGAATTTGAAGAACATTGAATTGAGGCATTTGGTGCTATAGCCCTGTTTGATGAGTTTCTGCAACAATATTCCATGACGTTCTGTAATAATTATTGGAGCCTTGTCTGCCGGAACAATAACGAATTTACTTTGAAGGTCTTCAAGAGATCCTGATACTCTCATCCATTTGTTGAGCATGACGTCAGGATGAGTAAACATCAAAATATTTCTGTTTCTTGTTCATTGCATTTTCCATCAAAGAAAAACATATGGCGTTGCAAGAGTTTGAGATGATTCAGGGAAGATGTGTCATAGTAATGGAGATATTACCGTTGACACTCGACCTAATTTCAAACACTGCACTCAAAATAAAATTCCGTTTACTCGAACGGAAAAAATCCGTCCCCAGGGAATCAAGGGAATATTCCGTTATTGTAACGAATTCCTATTTTTTAACGGATTCAACGGATTTTATTATCCGTTAAATTTAACGGAAAAGTCCGTCCCCAGGGAATCGAGGGAATATTCCGTTATTGTAACGGATTCTTATTTTTTAACGGATTCAAGGTTGGGCCCTTGCTGGTAACCGGAAATTTATTAAATTTTATCCCATGCAAACTGGGTTTATATTGAGTGGACTTTTTCACGTAACTCTAACGTCCGAGTTAAGAGAATAATCCTCTCAGTATATAGATCATCGGAATCGTTCGTAATATCCAATGTTTAATGATTTTAACTCAAACCGCATTGATATTGACTGCGCTGATTAACTCTCATGTGGTTTTTAATTCAGTGCTTTCTCTTTGTCGACGAAGAAATTAAAAAAAATTAAAATTCTATCGATCGGACAGAGTCGGACATGTCTGGCATATAATTCCGATATTGCTCATTAATCGCAAACGTAATTATACATGCAGATAAATTTTAAAATTACAATTTCCTGCTCATAAAAGTAAAACAAATGAGTAGGTTCATTCAAGTTAGATAACTCTTGGTGCGGTGATGCCCACGACGGCCCGGTGTGGTTAGGTTAATGTGGAGATGCCAACACAGCCCAATTCAGAATGTGGGCTTCCCAGTACTTAACCCACTTGGGGCCAGTGTAGGGTTGTCCATGCCACCACAGCCCGCGACATGCCCACGTTTGCCCAGGTGGGACCAATGATTACTTGCTGACTGATGGGATATTCCGTTGATGTAACGGATGAGTCCGTCAGTGCAATACAACAACGGAAGATTCCCTTACTATAACGTACTATTTCCGTTTATATAACGGATTAATCCGTTAAAACTACCTAACGGATAGTAATACGTTAAATTTTAACGGATTATTATTTTGAGTGTGGTTGACCTGTATATGTGTAAATTGCGCTTTCATCAATACCTACACCACCATACTGACTTTCAAATATATCAATGAAGATGATATTTAATGTCGGGTTGGTCAGGCAGGCCAGGCATTTTGGTATTGTGTGAACTCTGTTAGTGAGGAGTGACATTTTATTATGTGTTGCTGACACACCAATGGACTTGAGGACGTTCTTTTTTGATGATTTATGCATTGATTTATGCGAGGTGACTCGTATAAATCCACCAGAATGTTCGCTATATGTTTGTCTTTATACTTCAAAAAGGGGCTTCCTTCGAAGTAGAAGGAGTAGTAGTGTATTGTACCGCAGTTAAAAAAAGTAACACATGCATTATGGTCCCTTATATACATATGTTTACTCACGATGTTTATCCCGACTTAACCAATGTAAATTGTATTCGTGGCAAAAAAGAATTTGCATAGCGACCTAACGTTCTGCGTCTGATCGCCAAAATGGCCAGTATTACCTGTCTGGAATATTCTGGGTACTGGGCTCTGTGTGATGTCAGATTTGGGCTTGGATTGATTGGCATCCGTTGGCCGCGAGCTTTTCGAAACACCACCCATTTTCCATCGTACAGAATTGCACGTGTGTTTGCCACTGTGAGTTTCTCGTTTGTTGTTTCATGGTACCCCGTTTCCCAACTCAAAACTCTAAACTGTTAGGAGTCATTATCATGTTCCTTCTGTGTCATTGTGCTTCAAGATAACGTCTGCCACTACATTATCTTTACCTGGTTGATGCTGCACAGTGAAAAAGTATTCAAACAATCTGTACGCCCACTTCATACTCGGCTATTTGATTGTGATTATGTCGAGGGACACTAGAGATTTATTAGAGTAAAAGAGGGCAATAAAGAACGTCCCATGCACGTAGGCACGAAACGGCTTTACTCCGTCTACGACCACCACGCACTCCAGCTCTGTAACTGAATGTAAGCGTCTAGTCCGCCATTCAATATTCAGTCGCAGACCGCTAATGAATTTTCGCGTTTCGTGTATCAAAAAATACGTTGATCATCGTTCTGTTCCAGAATAAACACTACACAAGTGTCAGATTAAACATCGGTAGCCGGTCACCGCCCATTAAGACTTTCTCATTCATAAGACACAGCACCAAACTTCATGAAGGGGCTCTCTCCGGGTACTCCGGCTTCCTCCACCAACCAAACTGACTCTCACCATATGAGTGAAACAAACTTGAGTGTAACATTAAGCCAAATCCCCCCTCCCCAAATTCATGCATGCAATTCTGACAAGTATTCTTTATCCTAATGAATTTTCAGATGGTTTCTAAAGTTTTTTATATCTCAGTCACGCTCGGATTTTGACTGTGCAAATGAACATTATGAACGGGATTCGTTATCGTTTACATGCAAAAGAGTTGACGGTGAAGCTCCCTAAATAACTATATTGGTACTACTTGAAAGAAGGGCATATCCAAAAATTCATATTTTGTTGAAATATATAAATTATTTCCGTATGTGTGAGAGAATATTGGTGGAAAGGTACGGCAATTACATGTACTACATGTATTTAAGGGCTTCCGTTACTTTTCACACAAAGGTTGATGGTAAAAAAAACAACTTAAATAACATTCTAATATTACAGTACTGCTCGAAAGAAATAGCACATCCAAAAAATATCATATAATTTTACCATGTTTTATGCAGAGCATTTGAGTATGAATGAGAAAAGTTAAGAAATAAATATTTCAGGGGAATTTTAGGGTTCAGTCAAAAATGTGCACTCAACATACTAACTTAGTAAAAAGATTAACACCGTGAATATTCAATTTCTTGCTTATATTTTACCGCATGTATTTCTGATTGAAATTAGTCACAAAAGGGGGACCTTCGCCATGCCGATTTCTGGCAATATCACATGTTAAAAGATACAAGAAAATCTCAAATCCAAGGTGTAGGTAGGCAACCTGTAACCATCTGGGTCATCTACACGCGGTAAGATTGACCCTGGAATCGTGTGTATCCATTTTCAGCCCACTTTCGGCAACTGCAAAAAGGGAATTTCCAGAAATCAACACCACGTGACTTCGCCAGCCAATCAGCTAAAATCTACAGACGTAACCCCAACGAAACCCGCCATTTTCGAGTCCTACTCGATGTCCTACTTGTTCAAAATTACAGATCTACCACACCTCTTGGATGATACGAAAGTTATTCATACCTATATATTTTGTAAGCCCAGGCAATATCTGTTTACGAAGTGGTGTGAAAACCTATAATTTATCAGATTTCTCGAGTCTGTTGTCCGCCGGATGAAGGCCGAACAGAATACGGTAAAGTACCGGATATCGCTCCGCGATAATGGAGACACACGATTCGCAAGCCAGCTTACGGATGGCGAAGTGTACGAAAATGTGTAGGTAGGGCTGAAAGTCAAGTGTAACTTTGAGTTTTTCTGTCAAATACGTGAAATTCTAGCTGTTGATGAGAGTTTTAGAGGATATGTTTAGTTAATTATTCATTCTCAATTGATATATATGCTCATTTCTGGGGTATATATCGGGTGATTTCCTGTAAAAAAAATGTTACCGCTACCCTTAAGATCTTCAGATCTCTGACGGTTCTGGCACGGTTTCTAGCCACGGATTAAGCGGAATTAGACACACATTACGAAACGCCAAATTCATTGCGCAATACGATCGTACTTTGCTACTAGTGTGCGATATTTATTACCATATTTGAGAAACTTTGAGTGAAGGAGATTTATAGTATAATATAGTCGAACCAGTTTTCTTCGAATAGGTTTTGCAACCTTGATTGAAACGGTCGCATTTTTCACAGAATCTGACAAATGCTATCAGGCAAGACATGTATAGGCAATGTGAGGTTCTTCTGGAGTATTATTGTTCAGGAAACGGTGGTTTCCGAGATTTGAAAGTGAGAGTTTTATTTCTAAAAATGAAAGTGTATTTTAGATTGTCGGTTGCTTCCTCCAAATTAAATATTCACTATTATTGCATCATATCTCAAGATGAATTGGCTATTTGAATCCTGTAGCATCAGGGCCCTTTGATTAACCATCTGACTGTTCAATCGATCGAAGTGAAGGTCCACTCTTTCTCGGATGGATCAAACAAGGAACAGCTGAGATCCATGTAACATGAGGCACAGAGGCTCGAAAATTCTATGGTGTCTACCTGCTGCGGAAGTGCTCTGTTAGGAGTGAGTGAGTACTAGGGTTTAACGTCGTTTTCAACCTTGTTTCAGTCATATCACGACGGTGCCTACATGTGCCAAAACACACAGTTCCTATTATCCTGGACACTGATCAGCCGTGCTCTGTTAGACGGCAATATGACGTAGGTATCGAATTTCCTTTCATGACAGTTGGCACTTGTGAGGTATTTGCCTATCAAATGAAAGCACACAATGTAATCAAAGGTAGGATGGGTATTGATATGAGGACGTTGATATATCATCAGTCACCATCTAGGATGTGCACGGTACGTCGCTCTGGCCAAAGGATATACGGTTGTACTACAAAAGCCCGTAGTGGAGGTTAGTCGTGCACATTATGGCCAGTCCACAATGTGAAAAGTGTTGATAGTTGAAACTCACAAACATGGTTAAAAAAAACTGGACAGCGAACATAGATATCAGTGAGATTAAATTAATCCGTTGAAGGAGCTGGATGGTGTTGGTGAATAGAGTTTGCCGTGACCCCGGAAAAGTTTAAATGTCCCCAAAGTTCACGAATTATAACGTACCGAAAAGGCTCTGTATAACACCGTCTTTTTGCATCCTCTTTTTGTGGAAGGTGGCGTAGCTCAGTCCTCATTCGGAACTTCCAAGCGGACATCAGTATATTTCCTACAAATCGTCAGATTTGATATGCTAGAAAAGCCGAGTCACACACGCCATCCCAAAATTATTTATCACGAAAATCATCACCACGATGTCGAACTTTGGTCAGATTATTTTAAGAACGTATTGTCAGGGGAAATGCTCTTTTTAAAGCTAAATATCTCTGTTGCGATTACTCAGTCGAGTTTGGTCAGGTTGGTGTCATCGTTGAAGTGTGTTAAAGTCCAATCAGACTGCTTTGATTTTTCATTTTAATTTGGAGTTTGGGGCAGAAATGGTCAATAGTTGATGTCCATAAACATTTCGGTTGTTGCTCACAGCCTACTACTTGTACGTCAGTTGGTTGAATAGGTGCTTGTCAAGTCAAGGGAACGACCAACACAACTGTCTCAAACATCAGGTTCTACAA
Organism: Hanleya hanleyi; assembly: GCA_036873755.1. Classification (NCBI taxonomy): domain Eukaryota; kingdom Metazoa; phylum Mollusca; class Polyplacophora; order Lepidopleurida; family Hanleyidae; genus Hanleya; species Hanleya hanleyi. The sequence continues at coordinate 20,497 of JAVTVY010035143.1, read as the reverse complement.
GAAGCGAATGAAATAAACGTCTGCATCCTTATTCAGACAAGCGAGAACGCAGGGGCCACCTCTCAGCTAATCACACGGTGTGACGTATTTGCGCAGTAAGATTCTTATGAGTCGTGTTCGCCCATTTTCAAAACAAAATTCGAGTGCTGCATCACGGGAGATGAGCTGATGCTAGAACTCAAATACTCAGCCTATGAAACGTACATAATTAGTCGCACCCATGATCCCCCATGTGGCGCCTTTGCATTTCATCTTGCGTATGTCTGGACTAGGCCAGAGTCTAGCGACTGTTTGCCCAGTGCAAGTGCCGTCTAGCTAGTCTAATTTAATTATACACACTTTTTCTTGCTCTACCAACGTCCATCTTCGTAAGCATTGACCAAAAATTACAGTTCTGCAACGTGCTCGTCCTCGATTTTTTGCTAGCGAGTCTGCTGTTCAGTGCAAGCGTCGGATCCGACGGTCCGTATACCCAACCAGCGTGTATAAGGAAATTTTTTCCGTGCCCATATTCGAAAGACATCATTATGTTAGAAAGGAGATGGTATTGCAAGGCGGGGTTTTTGCCCACAGCCAGCCGACTCATAGGAATGTACATTTCTTCTCTCCATCTGTCAATCACAATGCAGTGTAGAACTTGTCGTCGGCGGCAACTGTCAATCAACGGAGCGATGGATCGTTCGGTTTCAACGGTTGACTAGCCCGTAATGTTCACACGGTATCGTGTCATCGGTAAACAATATTTATTTTACTTTTAATTGGTTCATAATGATAGCCTAAAATTTTATTTCAGATATACTGAATGCATTTTTTTTTTACAAAAATGAGAAAATTGAAATAACTGTCGACGTCACACATATTGCCCTCCTGAGATTCGAACTCGGTAAAAGAAAATTTCGAGGCGCTTGTGATCCATCGTGCGTATTCACTACACCACGAGATATGAACAACTGTAACAGGCTATTTTGTCACTTTAATCTACTTACGAAAACTTCAAACGTTATGAATCATAACTTTTCATTTTTTAGTATGAAGGACTCCTTGGACCAAAAAGATCTTCTAGCAGTGGGGATATGATGTTACCACACAACACCAAGTTAGATGGCGTTATGGAACAAGGGGTCCTTCGCCTCTAAATGCGTGTCTGAAGGACTCGATTTAGACCCATTTTTCACGAAATAGAACAAGCTGTGGATTTCAGTTTCATGTGATAACTATAATTATAACGCAATCGCTCTAAAACTTTCACATATTGTGTACTTATATTTTCTGTTGCCGTAACATTAAAACATAAGTATTTTTAGGAAATTTTATTTTTTCGATTTCAACCGCACCACGTATAGGCCAAAATCCTGCCATATCGTACCATCACCTTTAACGTCTCTCCGAGAAATGGATCAATCAATACCAACACACCCCAAGCAGAGACTGTCATATAAACAAATGATAAGCCAGTGAATGGTTCCAATTATTAAGAAAGCGCTAACGATGCACCCCTAAGGCACTCGCAAACTGAAGATTATTAATAACATATTGTAGGGATATAAAATGCTACCGGGATCCAGTATGTAGTAAACACACGGCAGATACGCCTATACACCGTTATACTGTAAGCTGGTATACCCAGTGTATACTTTTTTCTATCGGTAGTGTTTTATTTCTTTATTTTTTCACAATATGTGATTAATAAACCATCAGTTTGCGCGTGCATTAGATACGAACAGTTCACCGGATAACTGTCTGTAAATGATTTTATTCTCATTACGCATAGAGTCAGAGTCTAGAATGCTTACAGACATTGGTCGAGGGGAGATAACTCTAATGATACAAATCACAATATAGACACTCCTACTGATCGGTATTGGAAGATCGAGATGTAGATATAGATCCATACAACGAAGTTATATGGAACAGCAAAAATATTTTATATTTTATTTTATAAATTATATTATAGGTCTTGATGACGGAAGACTGTTGTCGCTGACAGAATTACAGGAAAAATACCTAAAATTTATTGGAGAAAATTTATTCTACAAAAACGAAACAGATAGACTTTTAAACTAGATACCATCTAACTATGGGATGGAGTTCAACGACACAGGTTTAAATTGCAAGTTTTCTTTATAACATGCTAAACTGTAAGGACACTGAAAACATTGACTACCGGTATAACAAATGGAAAATGCCGCGTCGGGATGGCACAACCTAGTTAAAACAATGTACATTAGGATAATATTCCGTGATACTATATCTGAGTTCACTCAGATTGTGAACTACTTCATAGTTTCCACATGAACAGCTGCAATAAAAGCGTGACTGAGATAGCAAGTCTTCGTCGTTGAATGTGAGGTGCCAAGTGAGGCTTTTCTGCTGGTGGACTGTTAATCCCCGAAGCCCGCCCTCTGTGCGTGTCGCTTGACAAATATATTTAGGAAATTACCGCACGACATAGGGCATTGCACGTTAGTTTTTCTGTGTATTCTTGCATTTACAATCTTTACTCCATGTTGAGGCGTTTATTTCATCAGATGCCATCGATGCTCACCCATTAACATCAGATGAGTTACTTATTTGAGTTGTTCTGTCATCATTGCTAGCCAGTGCTAGGGGGCATGTGGGTTACATCATGAACTTCTGCAATAAAATCACGGCTGTGATACCAAGGCTACGTCTTAGAATCCTCCGTATGTTTGTCTGAATGTGAGGTGCCTAGGGAGGGTTTTTGTGAAGTTATAGACATCATCAATTTTTCATACCTCCCTCATCAATTGGTGTCATTAATTTTATATCAAGACATAACGTCGGATTTATCACCAGGAACTTGAACAAAGCGTTTGCTTTTTAGTCGCCAGACATCGACAATCTTCACACCTCTCTCATCAAGTGGTGTCATTAATTTTTTATCAAGACATAACCTCGGATTTGATAACAAGAACTTAAACTAAAATCGTAAACAGTTTTGTGGCGATGTTCCAGTTAATAAACTTTATGTCCATTAAAGTTGCTTACTTTAGTAACTAGTAATTAGTTGATTACTTTTATGTCCATCAAAGTTTTGCAGCATCTAATTATATTATGCCGAAACAGGACGATTTCATGGGTTAAATTGCAGCAAATGAGCCCTTGGAAACTTATTTCTCGTTTCAAATATTACTGGTTTATTCATGTCTCAAATCTATTCACTTCAATGTATAATTATGACAAAATATGACTGAGTATATGTATATTTTTTATCTGTGTGGTATTGCAGCAGTGCATTATATCATCCGTGGACCAGCGCCACTACATTATAGGAATAAATCTAATTTAAAATATACATGCCTGTAATCAGTTCTGTGTTGGTGACAAAATAGTGATGAAAATATCGAAAATTAATTTTGAAACGGAGCTGTCAGGCAAGACGTCTTTAGGGCACCGGTATACACTTGTGTCAGAATGGGCGTCGGCATAATTTCTTGATAAATATCTCCTATTTAGGACCGAGTAAAATTTAGTCCAACAAAGTCCAAACATTTGTTTTAACGTCTAAGAGAGTTCGTTGCTCCCCCCGCCCTCCCCCGCCCCCCCAACCCACATCGTGTGCTAGCCACGCTCAAGGACTGGGTTAGTCCCAGTTCAGTTGTCTCAAACATGTATTATTTGACACATGGTGATCCACTGATCAAATGATTAACTTTCTGCAAACGTTTTAACAAATAATACTGAAAATTAAGTAGATTTACACAACGTTAAATGTCGTTTAAGGATATCCGCTGCTGGTAAATCAAAGTAATTAACTTATTTAACAATGTGTGTTGTTGCATTCATAATTGTGTAATATGAGAAAAAAAACAAAGAAAAATTATAGGTTGGTGCGCATTAGCTGTAAACAACGTTACGTGGACTGACGCATGCTAAATTTGATAATCCAGAAAACATAGGGAATAGCCCTAGTTTTGAAGCATATTCATGAAAAATTCATATAAATAGTATTTAACTTTTTCTTATATTCTAACTGTTTGCAGATAATCACAATGTCTATCAAAATTTATCAAATTGGATGGATGTTGCTGTGCAAAATTTTTGGCTAGAAAGCTTTTAAAGGAAATCCCTATCTGTTAACCTAGGAAAGGGAGATAACCTATAGGAGAAACATGCAAAATGGCCGCCAAAGCCAAAAATCACCAGCGGACATCCTTAAAGGAAATCCATATCTCTTAACCTAGGAAAGGGAGATAACCTATAGGAAAAACACGCAAAATGGTCGCCAAAGCTAAAAAATCACCAGCGGACATCCTTAAATCTGCCAGGTTTGTGCGATTTTGGGTCTGTCTCAGTCTGGAGTGATTGAGCGGTGGGGGGGGGGGGGGTTGACACTCCTGGGGGGGGGGGGGCTTGACACTGTTTATTTTCTTTACCCCTTGAGGTAGAGGACTGAAAATTTCCATACTACATATTTGGGTCAAGCTCCTCAAGAAATAAAAACACAACTCCAATATGGGCGTCATGATGACATCACAGTGACGTCATCTTCTCGAAAGCCATTGTCGCCTAGCTTAGGAAAGATTTTCCTATTTTTTCTCTTGCAAGAATTGATTACAGTTTTCGCAAAATAAATTACTTTTATGCTATGGACAGAAAAGACCAAATCAAAACTTCCCGAGGACACCTCGTGGCCGCCATTTTTGAATTGTCAATGATGTTTTGCACCTATAGGATTATGCAAGTAGGCTCAAAATGACGCTATAAGATTCATTGGCAGAGAAAGATGATATACTATCGCACTGACCTCTGACATAAACGCATACAGAGTGCGCACTTCCTTTTGTATAAACGTAAATGCCAAAAGCCAATGCGATAGTATATGTCCTTCATATACTTCCTTGTTCGGTAGCTCAGCTTCCGGCCACGTGGCCTCCGTCTGAACATGTTGAGGCAAGACTGGTACATCATCAAAGTGTGTGTAGGGCGGCGAATGAAGTTGGCTACACGGTAAAAATACGAGCCCAGAAGGATAATACCCTTTATTACAACATGGTCATCACGTTGGATATCGGGCAGGTCGGAACAGGTCAGGGAAAGTTTTAAGGGAATGTCCCACGCGTCATCAGTACGTCGGTGAAAATTCTAGTGGGCTGAGTTTGTGATTGGTGGGTGGGATGAAAAACTAGTTGGAATCAGAAGTCCTATAAATAGCGACCTGGAGTGTCTCGGACGACTCTTCAATGTTGCGTTCCGTAAAAAGAATTCACTTTGTGCGAGTTCCCACAAAACCACGCCACGTTACGAATTTCATGCCCCACAGTCCCAGTCGGTACGGTCTTCAGTGGTGATATCCTCGCCCGAGAAGTGGACTCTATTGTGATGACTTTAGAAAGCAGTGGCGTACACGGTATTCTATCCATGTAACGGAGGTAACATTGATTGCGTGAGTTAACTTAACCTTAGTGGCATAAGACAACAGTTTTCAAATCTGGTGCTAGCCAGGTCCGCTTCTCCAAGCGTCATTTGCCACGGTCTGAGTGTATCGACAGTACTGACCTGCACGAACACATTGCTGGAAACATGCCGCATGGGAGATCCTGATCACCACTCTCCAGGAACCCGGCACCGTTCGATCCTTACGAACCACCCAGTGCGGCTTTAACGCAATAGGACACCGTCAGCGCAATGTACCATTGGCCCACATCCTGTCGCTGTATCACCGTCATTGTTATGTGCTGGAAACGTACAATTTCCGGTTACTCGACAACACAATTTGATGTTCACAATACCGATACCATTTTTAAGGGTCACGCTACGGCCTTGCTGGTGAATCTCACTTTTGGGTACAAGCCTATCCCTTCATCACAACGAATCGTGCTTAACTGAAGACGGCGCTTGACCAACTGGACACTTTTGATCTTTTGATCTTTTTCGTGAGGCAACACTTCGACCTCCCAATCGGAGACCTGGTTGAAACTGCAGAAAGGCATTGTTAGTTTGCCGTGGTTGCCGACCCTTCACCGACCGGAAATGCTTGTTCGACTGTCTGGCTATCCATTTGAACCAGGCCCGTCCCAAGGATAATTGTGCCCGAGCTGCCAACGACTGTTGGAAACAGTACTTACACGAGCAGGAGCTGGAAGTCCTCTTCCGTGACAATGTGATATTCACGCCCCCGAACATCTTAAACCTTAATTTGCTGAGCGCCCACTTATCGGGGATACCATGCGGGCGTACGCCGAGAAACACTATAACCTAACACAATCCAGCGCATGTTGCTGACGCTGTGACCACCGCCCGTCGCCCAAAAGATTCGAATTCAGCAAAGCTTCCCTCTGTGAGACGATGAAATTGTTAGGCAACAGCTGCCATGGAAAAACGGTGACCAATCGACACCACAATCGAAGTTACATCGGCCAAACAGGCCATCATGTACAACCTCCCTCTTCATATCGGATAAATGGTGTACCAGTTGTCCGTATGCTCGGATTCCTGTACGAATTCCTCTGTGTGCGTTTCGAACCCTCGGACTGGCAGTTGATCAAGATGTATGCCGACTCGGAATACATGGCCGTCTCCAACCCAGACTGGCAATCATTAGTGAAACTTCAACTTCGGGACCGGTACGAATCTGAACGCGATCGCTGGTTATCTCGGGAAGCGCGCTATAATTTCGATAAACGGACTTCGAGGCTCTCCAAACTGGAGTGAACCGATCATGTTTATCGAAAACATACTATTGATGCAGTTGGACAAGAACAAATTCAACTCTAAAAGAGTGACTCGTCGGGATCCTAATGTCAACAAATCCACGTACCTCTGTTTTCTCGAGGCCAGTGTCAATGGGATCAACAAAGCGTCATATTCGATATACAATATTCAGCCGTCGTGCACAAAAGAATTTCCGCGTCAATAATCGAAATAACAGTTCCAAATATGCATGAAATGCTAACTGAAACAACACATGGTCTCCTGCAAAATAGAAGCGGTCAAGTTTTCAATGACAGCGAGACATCATGATGTTCTTCACATAATATCCTTATCACTGATCATTATTCTTTATCCAAATGAATTTCAAATCGTTTCCAGTGTATGCATCTTAGTCACGTTTTGATTGCGATTGTCCATATCTTCACCATGAGGTGAAAAACACATGATATTAAAACGACCTCTAGCCTCGGGTTATTAGACACAGGTTAAATCTTGCAGAGACACAGAGATCTTGCACGTTACGATCGTATTTGTCGTCAGTGTACGATATTTATCACAGGATTGAGTAACTTTGGATAGAGGCGTTTTGTGGTATCGCCCTGTTTAACAAGTTTCTTCGGCAATATTCTGTGACGTTGATTGCATTCGACACCGTCTGCACATTATCTAGCTAATGCTACCAGGTGATTATATAATATATATATATACGCCGTATGCAGGTCGTTCGGGAATATTGTTATTCAGAAATGGGTAGTTAACCATGTCAAAATTATAATTGTCTCCCTTGTGGAGTCGACATGAGAGAAAGACCTGATCATTCATGTGAAGGTATAGGTCCAGATATGATTTTCCGTCTGGGCTATTAGTGGTTTTCATCAAATCCAGGTAAGAGAGAAAAATGTCAATCACAGCGTCGTTAATATAAGGAATGTGCAGTGCTACGAGATCGTCTATATATCGCTTGGTGAATGAGAGGGAACGAGTTCTGGAATGGTTATCACCTGACAGTTTCTGCATTAGGCCTATCCATACGAGAACAAATATAGGTCTGCCAAAATTGGTGCACAGTTGGTAGCCATTGAGATACGCTGTTGGTATATTGTATTGCAGAGTTTTAACTTCACATAGATATTGTTAATGAGAAATTCAAGCAATTATATAAACATCTCAAGAAAGATATTCTTTTACGTGCAGTAGAACTGAAGAAAGCTTTATGGCATCTGATATTATTAATGAACTAAGGTGTTCACTGAGGTCCTGATGAGGAACAGTAGCATAGAGAGTAGAGGAATCTAAAGTAGATACATGTCTGTACGGTATGTATGCTTTGCTATCCCGTTCTTCTGTTCGACTTTTTGGGTTTTTAACTATCCACATGCATTCGATATCTGAATCCATATTGCAATGGCAGTACAGTAATCCCCAAAAGTGATTTAACTGTTGCAGGGCTCTTGTTAACATGGTGGACAGAAGTTTAATAGCACAACTTCTGGAATCAGCTATTAATGTAGTATATCGGTTTGAGTTTTCCTTGAGACCCTTCTTGTATTTGTCCGCGTAACCGGTGCTATAGGCGCCTTGTGGATACTTCATAGTTTCCACATGAACAGCTGCAATAAAAGCGCGGCTGATATATTAAGCCTACGTCCGAAAATCCACCGTATTCTCGGGTCTGAATGTTGGGTGTCGGAATGTTGGGTGTCGACGATTACTTTCCCGTAGAGTCATATGGTTGTTTTTTAGTCGCCAGACGTCGTCAATTTTTCCCACCTCTTGCATATCGTTCCAATTGAATATATAATCCAAAGTAATTCCAGTGGAGGAGTAATTTGAATCAGAAGCAGGGGGAATAGTTCTACTCGCTCAACTTCTTAACCAGCACCTAGTAATAGTAATATTTACCTATAAATATTATATTAGTTGGTGTCATGTCTTCAGGAACAATAACGAATTCACTTTGGGGGTTTGCAAGGATTTCTTGCATCATGGAGCCTCTCAATGCTTATTATACTTGGGAAAAGGTATTACTATCGATGTTGCCGATAAATATCGATAACCTTTCTTTAACCCAACCTGGCCTTGGGAGGGGGGGGGGCAAAATGTTGAAGCCATTTAGCACAAAATTGTGTTAAACCAACACAGTTTTTTTTCTCAGTGACGTGATCAACAGTTCAGTGACGTTAACAAAGGAAACTTGAAATGGCGCTTGAGATACACTTTGGGACACCTCTTCCCAAAACGTTCAATGTGATTTGCTACTGACATTTGCTACTGAATGATGAGTCTGACATCATCATTCAAGTGAACAAGAGCTGAAACGTACTCTGCGACTACGTCACCTAACTTGGACACAGACCAGATCGATGGACACGCATTTCCTTTCAAGCGTTGTTTGCCCGAAATATCTTTCACATAGAACATGTGTACCCTACCGTCTACGTCCTCAACACATATCCGGTCAACATTGAGTGGCCGTGAGATCCACAGTGAGTACTTTTATTTCTTCAGACTACTACCGATTCTTCCACACTTACCTAACTTGATGATCTCAGGATTTACAAAGTGATCAATCATCGTTCGTAAAAAGAGCCAATGGATTCAGCGAAAAAAAAATGTCAAGGATTTATCTTCGTGCTCAGATAAAACGCTGAAGAAAACTGACTCAAAAGTCGAAGGAAAACCTTTATAGATTCACGATTTGGCTAATTTCAACTCAAACATTCAGACTGACAAAATGTATCACAACAACTCATCGCAGAAGACTACAAAAATGGCGATGTCCTCTGCGCTAATACCAACAAGCGCCAAGGATACGATACGCCAGCAACAACAACTAGGAGGAGTGTTCCTGTTGTGGATATTTCCACCACGCCCGGGGTAGCCCCGACAGATGATTGCCATTATCCGTCAATACCATGGCGGTCCATGCAGCAAGTGGCAAAGATGTCTAAATGTATCATGTGTAACAGTCGTGCGAGGACCAATTTTTCCCCTGTCTGGGTACTGAGAAGGAATTTCCTGCAATAATGATCCACCGAATCCGGACTGCTACATCCGAACACCACTCTTCGAACTATTACAACGGCCTTTCTCAGGACCACCCATATTCACAGAAAGAGTACTTCAACAGAGCACATCTGTTTCCTTTCTTTTGACAAGGACCGTTTTTGCTGTTTAAAAAACGCTATTTGATACACTGGATATTTAAAATTTTCACGACCGGTACCCTTCACTATATTCTAGAACCTATCTCCAACGAAAGAAAAGTATATCACGTAGAAACTAAGGCGTCGAGCCCCAGAAAATTTCACCTCTCGAGTAAAAGAAAAATGAAGACCGCACAACAATCGAGCAAGTCTCTCTCACTATGCACTACGCTCTAAACCGCGCCAGTATAGCATGCCATATATTCAAACCAGTGTGATCCCAGTAAAGTTAACCCTGGCGTAAATATAAAACCCAGCCTCTTGCAAAATCATTCCGAAGGAAAAGAAACATTTTACAGTATGACCTAATTTCATTTCAATACAAATCCAGAGGATTGAAATTTCCACACATAAAGCGTGGTGGACCTGAAGGGAAGCACCAAAAGCGATCGCTGTTTGGCTATATTTTTGTGAAATCTGAAAATAGTCCTTCCGTAATATAGTTATAAACCCAAATGGACAAAAAATACAAACAGTGAGCGGTCGATCTCGGATGCGCAGATTCTTCGCGAGAATTAAACGGCTTTAAGCGATTATGGTGAACCACTATACGCGAACGTCTTCTGCGCTTTTCTCGAACATCGCGCACGCGACACACTACGTCATTCACCCTTTTCAAAACTTGAAACGGACCCTGCCACGGACGATGAAATTTCTTAGACCTACCCCTCTTGACAGCTGGGAATGCCACCCACACCAAATCACCTTCCTTGAGGTGCTCCGTGCAGGTCAATGGCGGTTCACAGGCTTCCTGATGAATACATTTTCTGTCGCGGACGGAGGGTCTATAATCTTATCGTTATCGGTACTTACTTTTTCTTTTAAGAGCTGACAAACTACATGATCGCAGTTTTCTTTTGTTATATTCAACAAAACAGATTTGACAAAAAAAAATGGAAAAACGTATTTAATATATTACGTGACAAGAATTTTCGCAAAAAGAAGAAATATATTTAATGGTGCTTTTACCAGATCTCTACACGTTTTAATAGGTATAATCATGGAGCCTATAGTAGGCTCCATGGTATAATAAAGTCATAATAATTTGATGTGACGTTTAAAATTATCTCCAATATTGGATATTTTATTATTCCGATTTCAATATCAAATTTGTGGAAATATTTAGATCAAACGATAAAAAAAAAAGTAAAAAATTTCATCAGATTGAGTAATTTAGCGTCGGAATTACAGCAAATAGTGAGTGAATATGATTTAACGTCGCTTTCAACACTATTTCAGTCATATCGCGACGTCGGAAGCAAATAGTGTCCAAGTTAGTGTTAGTTCCAAGTGTTGAACGAATGCTAATTTCTTTCACAGTAAAGAAATGTTTTCATAGCTTCTGATCTTTTTTTTCGAATATATGTTGAATAAGATTTTGCCTTTTAGCACATTATATTCAAACTTCATCATGCCATGTAGCATTTGACCAGAGTTTCCTGGCCTGTGGATATTGGATGGTAGATGCCTACGTATATTTTCAACAAATTATGGAAATTAATAATAAAAAAAAAATTCAAATAGATTTTTTTATTATACTTTCCTAAATGGTTTTCTCTTCCACCTTTGATGTCAAGCTGAGTTACTGCAGTTTTAATTTTCTACCATACCTCTATGACATTGAAAAGTCTTTTTGCTATGTCATAAAGGTCAGGGTGTGGCAGAAAATTAAAACTGTAGTAACTCGGCTTGACATCAAAGAGAAAAACATTTAGAAAAATATATAAAAAAAAAAATAGTGTCAATGCGACAGTATCTCACCTTTCCCTACTACTAAACCCCTATGGTCATATCCGTTCGTCATTTCACATGAAATCAATTTCAACTGCGGGGATCCAAAATTTACGTAGCACCTGATTTTCTTTTGGTGTCGACTTTTAGGATGTGATCAGTTTAAATTTCACCTCGTCGTTTTTGCTGTCCAGTCAAAATTGTCTGGAATTCTGCATCACTCAGGACTTTTTCGAAAGGGCATTTTCATTTCATATCAAAGATCACTCATTCATTTATGCCGGTGGTTAAAAAACAGCTTTGAACAGTATATAGGCCTTTATTGCGAAAGTTCAAACAGTTTGATGAGAACGTTATAAGAAATAATTTGGGGTCCAGGACAGGAGCCCTTAAGGGCAGTAACCCTTATGGACACGAACCCAATGGGCTTATTTCAAAAGTGGACACGAGCCGACAACTTTATATTTGATTGAGGAATATCCAACAAATACATGTAAAGGAAAATTTTAACGAGTATGTAAATTTCAGGGGAAAAGGGAGGAAAAACAAGGGGGGGGGGATATCATTGGTTCTTTTGTTTCATATTTCGCAATATCTGAACATGTTGGACAGTCTATTTTCATATATTGCTGAACAAAATAAGAAAAAAAATCATTTGTTTTATCTTGTTATCATTGCCATATGAAAAGGTGAAAAATAATTAAAATTTTGCAAAGTCTGAACATGTTGGACAGTCTATGTTCATATCATTTTTTTTAATTAAGAAAAATCCCATTTGTTTTATTTTGTGGAATTTGAGGGGGGGGGGGTCACCAATAACTTCGAGCCCTACGAAGGGGGGGGTCATGTGTAACTAGACTGTGTGTAGAGGGGGGTCATCAGTAACTTGATAAATGATGATGATAAATGGACAGCTATTCAGCTAGGATTTCTTGAGCTTCTGTATGAATTTCATGTTTTTAGGTCGAAGAACCAGGCTGGACTTTAGATCAGGAAACACAGGTATCAGAACACGGCTTTGTTTATCCATGGAGCCTACTAAAACAGTAGGCTCTATGGTTTATCATAATCCTAAACAGCATACAGTACCATAGACAGACCTATGTTCTGTTAGCATTAATCTCTGTACAAACCTCCTGTAGTGTAGTAGGACATGAGACCGGTAAATGGCTTTATAATCATATTTACTCTTCTCAAGATGTATCAAAATCTAGGCCCCTATTCATACCAGCTAGATTTGAGTTACTACACAGTGCATCTAGCAACTCCTTTATCTAAACACATCCAGGTGCAGTGCAGCCTGGACATTGTGGACATTGACTAGCTAAATGAATATAGCCTGCATTTTGAGACTGAAACAAACCATTCAATAATTTATGCTGCCCCAAAGTTGAAGAAATAAAATGTGGCGTACTACAAGACAAGTTATACTGACGGTAGTTAATGTCATGATGAGGATAATATTATAAAATATAATAATTTTATTAGTTTTATAATAATAAAACACCGTCTATTTTTGGCAGGGTTTTTGTAGCGAAGCCGACATGATGAATGCATGAAATTAATCATGTCGGATTCGTCCTAATTTTTATAAAGTTTATCTCTGTGTCAGTATAACAAACATAACCTCATTGTTTCCCTGAGCGGTTATATGTAGTATTATCTGTCATCATGATGCAGTATGACATAATTTTATCTCAAACCGGTGAATGCGAATAAATACAGCATACAGAATCAGAATGTAATCTCCGAGCTTCTCGCAGTTTAATGTCGTACTGCAGAACTGTGTCCCGTTCGCCGTCACTTTTTCATATGTATAAGTAGTGTATATAGAGCAACTAAACGTAAATTTCACCCGGATGTAACTATGACGTCACAACTGGTTGGTTTTGTAACGAGGCTTTTGATTGGTTGAATTGTAAGTGTGAGGTTGAATTTGATTGGTTGAGGTGTGGTCCCTGTTGTAAAGCAAGATGGTGGGTGTCGTCCCTGTTGTAAAGCAAGATGGCGGCGTGGTTCGGGCATGTTCGGGCATGTTCGGGCAAAAAAAAAAGTTCCGGCAAAAAAATGTATTCATGCGCGGTGATGCGGGCATGAAAAAGTAGTCCCTAGATAAAATGGTCCGATGGGGTCGAGTGAGGTATCAAAGTGAAGGTTAGGTGAAGGAGCATCTAATGGGCTGGGTGTGGGGTTGAAATATCGTCATTCTGCGCATGCGCGGCGGCCGAAGGGTATGAAAATAGCCTTTTTGGAGCTAGGGGAGCCCCTAAGGGTCCGATGGGGTCGAGTGAGGTATCAAATTGAAGGTTAGGTGAAGGGGCATCTGATGGGCTGGGCGCGGGGTTGAACTATCGGCATTCTGCGCATGCGCGGAGGCCAAAGGGTATGAAAATAGCCTTTTGGAGCTAGGAGATTGACTACTGGTCCAGTGGGGTCGAGTGAGGTATCGATGTGAAGCATTCGTGAAGGGGCATCTGATGGGCTGGGTGTGGGGTTGAAATATCGGCATTCTGCGCATGCGCGGTGGCCCAAGGGTATGGAAATAGCGGTTTTGGAGCTAGGGGAGTCCCTAATGGGCCAATGGAGTCGTATGAGGTATCAAAGTGAAGCATTCGTGAAGGGGCATCTGATGGACTGGGTGTGGGGTTGAACTATCGGCATTCTGCGCATGCGTGGTGGCCCAAGGGTATGGAAATAGCCGTGTTGGAGCTAGGGGAGCCCGTAATGGACCAATGGGGTCGAGTGAGGTATCAAAGTGAAGCATTCGTGAAGGGGCATCTGATGGGCTGGATATGGGGTTGAACTATCGGCATTCTGCGCATGCGCGGTGGCCCAAGGTATGGAAATAGCCGTGTTGGGAGCTAGGGCAGCCCCTAATGGACCAATGGGGTCGAGTGAGGTATCAAAGTGAAGCTTATGTGAAGGGGCATCTGATGGGCTGGGTGTGGGGTTGAACTATCGGCATTCTGCGCATGCGCGGTGGCCCAAGTGTATGAAAATAGCCGTGTTGGGATGTAGGGGAGCCCCTAATGCACCAATGGGGTCGAGTGAGGTATCTAAGTGAAGCATTCGTGAAGGGGCATCTGATGGTTGGGTGTGCGGTAGGAATATCATTCTGCGCATGCGCAGATGCATGTCCAATCAGAAGCGAGTATTTCAAATCCGTCCCAGAGCTCTCGTCCAATCAGAAGCGAGTATTTTGACCCGGTGCATTATGGGACATATCCAAGATGGCGGCACGTATGTTCAAGATGGCGGCACATCCGGTGTCGAAAACTGGCCATTTTGTCGGATGTGGTCACTCAGTGTCGAAAACTGGACCCTGTATGACGTCACTTCCGGGTTTTTCACTAAAAACTACCTCCAAACATAGAAGAGTTCCTAATGTTTCCTCTTAGACGTCCGTATGTTCAATCGCCGGTGTGTTTTGTGTTTTCCCGCCCCGCCCCAGCGCCCCGCAGCGCGAGCGCGCGCGCGAGTTCTCCGGAAGTGCGCGTCATCCCCGGCAGTGCGCGCGCGGACGCGGGTCAAAAGGTCAAAGGGTCACCTCCAGGTCAGACGGTCCAATGTCCAATGAGACAATGTTGCGGCATCGCTATAGTCAGAGCTTGAGCACAATAAAAAATTCTAGATTCTAGGGGGATTCTAGATGAACCTGGGAAAGATGGGCAGTTCCATTTGGACCAATCAGCGGTCGAGAAAAAGAGCCAATCAGCGGTCGAGAAAAAGAACCAATCAGCGATCGAACAATCAGCCAATGGAATTGGGGTATTCACGGTGTGCTTTCGCTGACGTCCGCGCCTACATCTGGGTTCTTGTACACCCGGGTAATGTTTTTCTGGACATGGATGGGTTACCTTTGGCTCCATTCTAGGCCACTGATTGACTAATACGGTGTTCAAAGCCACTTTCATGCATTATGCTCATAGAACTTATAGTCATAATCTATACGTGTTGTACGAGTCTCTTCACTCACCGTATACACGTACCTCAATGAAATGCCCGCTCCAAACCTAGACCAAAGACACGTACTTGGTCTGTAGGCTGATTTCATTGGCTCTCTATTTTTTACTATAGTGCTCTTGCCTTCTAAACTTGATGGGTTACATTTTGACCCCATCCTACACCACTGATTTCAGTTTGACTGAATCTCCACATTGGGCATTGATGCATTAGGAATAAAACACACAAGACAGGGTTTTTTGGTGAGATCTCATTTTTTTTTTTTTTTATTCAGTGAACAACAACAACGTGAGAACAACCACGTGAAAACTCAAGCCCAGAACAAGGGGCTTGTCATTAACTGAAGCCCAGAACAAGGGGCTTGTACATTGAAGCCCAGAACAAGGGGCTTGTACATTGAAGCCCAGAACAAGGGGCTTGTCATTAACTTAAGCCCAGAACGGGGCTTGTACATTGAAATGATGGGCGGCCCAGTCATAGACGAGTACATCGCGGTCCTCGGCCTGGGGGTACTCGTCAAACATCTGTACGATAGTAGATAAGGGTCTTCCCCGGCATCGATGGTACAGGTAAAACAAGCAATATTGTCCGCACACGCCACTGGTCAGGCTTTGCAACGTTTGACTGTTCCAACACCACGTCTCTGTGCCTTGATCCATGAAGTCTGTTAAATCGGGATGGAGGGGTGGCAGACCGTACGGGTCAAAGTATTCCCCCTGCTCTTCTGTCAAGTACACGGCCACCCAGTGTTCACCGGGTCGATCCATCGGGTCCGTGTTGAGAACGTAAGCAGCCGGATACATACGGTCTAATGGAAACACATCTCGGGCGAACACCCCTTGAAAGACCCTACGTGTCTCTGGGTCATTCTCCAGCACGGTGGTTATCTGGTCTGTATCCATGTTAGGTGGAGAAGTCACACAGGACGTTGCGCGCCTTGTCCACTTGAATGATGTTGTCAAACTCGGCGTAGCAGATCACATTGACGGTGGTCGCCAGGGCTCGTGCAAAGTGGATTTCCAACCGTAAGTTGCCTTGCTTGGTCAGGGCCAGCTGATGGTCGTTCTCTAAGGTGGGGGTCAGATCGAAACAGAACAACGTGTATCCGTTCGCGTAGTCCTCCCGACTGATCATATTCCCTTCGTCCTGGTTGATTTGACCGGTGGCTGTAAACAGGCTCTGATAGGCTCGAATGAAATTCCTCCGCCCAAAGTTCGGGGTTAAGGCCGTGGCTGGCACCTGTTGTCCATCCACATGCAGGGCCACAAAATTGATGCCGAAATGTTTAAAGTCAAACGGATTCTCTGGGTAGGCTCCGCTGAAACTGGTATTTTCCACACAGGCCAGGATCAATCGCTTGGGTAGTTCCCCCAGGAACAGGTTTTCTTTGTTGGCGCCCATATTTCCAGCAGGCACAGAGAACACTTTGGTTTGTACACGTCGGATAGGGTACTGGGCTGGTTTTGTTTCCAAGGCTTTCATGTGTCCCAATTGAACGGCTGGATTCGGTTTCACTTTTCGGACATACAGGACTGCGTCTTGGATGACAATCTTATAGTCCGCTGCATGCCCCTCTACGTTAGTGGCCATCAAGGCGAAGGTGGGAGGCGCCCGTATCAGTCGGATTTTGATGGGGATCTTGTTCAAGAGGTACCGGTCTTGCATGAACATGTCTGCATGCAGTCGACCCATCATATCCACCGAGGCACTGTTCGCAGTGAAAGCCTTCCGTTTGTTATATCCCCCATTGTCCGCCGTGTCCATGTGCTCGGCCGTGTCCTTGTAGAATAAAGCGGTTGTCAGCTGAGATTTTTTAGCCTCTCGGCCATACGACAACAGTGTCTCGATGTAGGCTCGATAGGGGTACGTGTTGGTGGAGTCACTGATGAGTTTGTCGCTGAGAAAAATATCCACCTGCTGAAACATCGAGTGCAGCCAGAGATTCGTCGGGCCCACCGTTGCTTGGTCAGCGATTCTGGTGCCAGCTCCATTGACCACCTTGGCTTTCACATACAAGTAGGTATGGGCTAAATCCACATAGGCCGTATCCGCATTACTGATGGTGAACTCGATGGGCCCGGTTTCGTTGATGCTGGAGAGCGGGAGATGCTCCACCCATAATCCTTGTTCGACACTGGTTTGTGTGGGCGGCACGGTCCACAAATCAAATTCACTGTTGGTGGAGGGGCAGGACTCGGCGTGGATTAAGGCCATGTTTTAAGAAAAGATATCCCGGGTCTTCTTGGATGTGCGTCGTCGCTGGGTCGGTCGTCGACTGGTGCGTGATCTCGGTGGGGCAGCTCTTTTATTCCCTACGGTGCGTTGTGCTTTGGCCACCAAGACGCCCCCCGCTTCTTTGGCCCGTCGTTTCAAGGATTCTTTGGGTGCCGTACCCCCCAAGACATCACCGGCCACTTGCAGTCCACTGCGTACCGCTTGTTTGCCGATTGCTTTCACCCCACGCGTCACCAAGGGCAGGAACGTTTTCACAATGCTGCCGAGTATGTTTCCCAGTCCATGTCCTCGTTGCATGCGTGCACCGCTAAAGACCGGAAAGCCACCCCCGGCCTGTTGGGCATAATAGTCGGCATAGCTGCGTGCATCGCACTCGTAAGGTACTTTCATTATGCAAAGTGGGGAGCACGTGCTTGTCGAAAATGAAGTGTCAGCACCACTTTTCCTCGTTCGAATGCCACCGCTCGTCCCGTGTCATCTCTTATA
This sequence comes from Hanleya hanleyi, assembly GCA_036873755.1. NCBI lineage: Eukaryota > Metazoa > Mollusca > Polyplacophora > Lepidopleurida > Hanleyidae > Hanleya > Hanleya hanleyi. The sequence continues at coordinate 2,201 of JAVTVY010035143.1, read as the reverse complement.
TCCACCGTGATCGTGTTGATGTCGGTATGTCGTACGGGCAGGTACATGATATGGTTGAAACTGTGGGTGACTTGACCTCCATACGTCTTTTTAATGGGGACCACCCGTAACAGAGGTGTGTTGATATCGCCCACGATGTGGTTGTCCACCACGTCCGAGTAGACGTAGAGTCCGTACATACCCGACTTCATATCCATCGGCATCTCGCCATGGTGTGGGTTGGGACCAGCGAACGTCTGTAGATCGAAACCCAGCATTTGCTGTAGTGTAGGACTGAGTTTCACATTCACGGTATCGGTGACGGTAAGCTGTGCCTTGTCGTTGTGTACGTTGACATCGAAGAACACGTTTCTCTTGAAGCGCAAGGCTATCAGGCGTGCTGCACTATCCGTCACCCCCCGTAGCGCCTTATCATGCATCAGTCTTGACAGCCCACCCATGAACTCTTTGGGGGTATCGTATTGGCCTTCGGACAGGGTGAGTCGGGTGTTTTTGCCTTCGTAGGTCACCTGGTACCACACTTCATTGGCTCGCACGTTGTACCACGAGTAAGGGTATTGGACATCCACGAGGGCACATTCCCAGCGTCCAGGTAAATGTAACGGTTGCGGTAACTGGGTGACGTACTTGGCCACGGTGTTGCACATCCAGCGAACTGTTACTGGGTAGGGTCAGGTAAAACATGGCGACTGAGCTGTCCTGCTGCTGCTGTTGGTTTTAATAGGTCTTCCACGCCTTGGGCGGTTGTGTGCGGCGTCGTGTTCGTCGCGGTGACTTGCTACGTGTCACGGCTCTGGAGAGGTGGGGTGTCTTGATCAAGGGTGTTTTTTTATAGGCGCGAAAAGAAAGTGCCCGTTGTGGTGGTGTTTTGGGGGGTGACTCCGGTTCCCATTCGGATTCCCAAGAAGGTAGTGGCCACTCGGTGATTGCTGGGTTTGCTGCATAAAGGCCCAGCGGTGGGGGTTCCCCACCAATTCCTGTGGTACATGCATGTCTTTCAAGCCTTGAGCCAAGACCTCCCATCCTCGAGGATCGGTGTGCGATCTGCGTTGACGCATCAGATCATTCACTAAATCCGTCATGTGGGTGCCGGGGACCACCTGATTCTGTACCAGGAGTTCGCCTTTATCATTCCAAGTCATGTTAGGATTCTGTTTCATCCGTTGTAATACCAGGCTAGCTTGTGTCTTGAACGATGCAGGTACACTCTTCAGCACTTCGTCTTCCACCCACTGTGGGCTGTGGGGCCACCCCACCCGGCTGCTGGAGCGTGCTGAGGGCCGCTGTCCGTCACGTGGCGGTGGTGCAGTGGCGGCAGCCGCTGCTGGCATTGGTCCACAGACCATGTACTGCTTAGCGTCTCATTGTACCGTTGTACTTTCTCACTGTCGCTTAACCCCGGTCCCTGTAAGATCTGTTGCATCTCTCCATCGAGGGTGTTTATGGTCTTCACCGTAGGTGGGACAGGGTAGGGTGATTGGAGGTTTTGCAGGAACCGTGGTTCGACGAGGACCATTTTTCTCGTGTGGTTCATTGTCGGCCGAAGAGTCCACCCAATACTGGACCCAACACGGAAGCGGCCAACGGTGCTAAGATGGCCCCGAGAAAGCCGCCTTTCTGTAACACCTTTTTCTTTTGTGTTTGAGGGACCCGTTTGTGGACTAGGGTTCGGAGACCTGTCTTATGCTTGGCCAACTTGGTCTTCTGAGCCGGAGTCAGTGGTACGTTGCCTTTTAACAGGTTGTACCCGATCTCGCACAGACAGCGTACAAGGTCAGGGTCCGCACCGCGTACAATGGTTCGGACCAACTCGGGTGGGGCTGTCTTCAATACACGGAGCGTGGGAGCGTGCTTCCGTACTCGCGCAGACATCATGTACAACTAATGCTAGAACCCACAACTCTGCCCTTTTTATCCACCTCACAGACAAAGTCAACCCTGCTGTGGTATTCATTCTTTTTATTATTCCCCATCATCAAACACACAGACCCCAGCTGGGGCGCCACTGTGGATGTGTTTACATTATTTTTGCATGTACACGTGGTGGGTCTCTCCGGGAAAGATGCCGGTCCGTAGTCGAAGGTGGTCGGGGGTGGCTTGCTTGAGGTCGAAGAGCATATACCCGTGCTGAGGGGTTGTGGCATCTTGAAGGCTTCCAACGCAAACGGTGTGCGGCCGGGATACATCTGTCTCGCCAGGTG
>JAVTVY010035142.1:0-14634 GCA_036873755.1 Hanleya hanleyi | reverse complement strand
TATTATACAGAATCTACATGAATGGTTGATACATGCGATTCAACTGGCTGATTTTGGTGAGCTATGTAGCATAATTAGAATACTAAAAACAAACTTGTTTTCCTAACTTCAATATTTTTTCATCATTAGTCATAGTTTCACGCAATATATTGCCTAGTATGTGTGTGTCTTCCTATTTCTGTCCTCTTAGTGCCCAATATACTGATAATTCCTGTGTAGCACCAGTGACATGATTGAAGACAAGTGTTAGGAAAAGTTTATTATTCGGAATGTCTGCATTTATTGTACGCATTATAAAGAGTTTTGTCAATGGAGACTCTGTTCAAATCAAATTCTATAGTCATTGGCGATCTTGATTTTCAGATATTTCCCCAAGTGAAAATGTGCCTTTCCGTGAGAATGATCCCACAGTGCTATTTAGACAATATATTGTGAAGCCGGCGTGTGAAATTGAATCTGCGAATCTAAAAACAGATTTGCGATTCTACGCTAAATACAATATATTATTCACTTTCCCCACAGTGCTATTTAGACAATATATTGTGAAGCCGGCGTGTGGAATTGAATCTGCGAATCTACGCTAAATAGACAATATATTAAGTATGCAGGAGGTGCGAATCGATGCACTTTAGATGCGATTATCAAAGTGCTAATTAGACAATATATTGTCTTCTCTGCAATCTCGACGAGGTAAAACAGATTTGCGAATCTACGCTAAATATACAATATATTAACTTTCCCCGAAGTGCGAATCTATGCAATTTAGATGAGATTATCAAATTGCTAATTAGACAATATATTGTCTTCTCTGCAATCTCGACGAGGTAAAACAGATTTGCGAATCTACGCTAAATAGACAATATATTAACTCTCCCTGAAGTGCGAATCTATGCAATTTAGATGAGATTATCAAAGTGCTAATTAGACAATATATTGTTTCTTTCTGGGGAACAAGAGCTCCAAGTCCCAGCATCGCACATATGTATATAGTCTACATTTTATGCAAATCATTCGTGTATTTCGAAAAGGAAAACGCCGACATTCTCGGTATGAGCAAACTGAGAAGAATGGAATGTGCTCGCGTGAAGCTTTCTCGCGATGACAGGTTAAGGAAAGAGATATTCAGCGTTTTACGTCATGTTACATTGTACGTCACAGGTTATGTTGACTTTGGTCCATGGAAGATGAGCGTTATCCGCTTTAATAAGTATCGGCGACCTCAGTGGGGTATAACTTGTCATTGACGTCACGGACAAGTCGAACGATATTCTCACTCACCCGAATCAGTCGGTGTACCTCCATTCGCAACTTCTCGGGGATCTCCGGTCTGAGATGTCCCCTTCGTAGATTTCCGCTCGGGAGTTCCGAACGGGTGTAACTCGTGTGAGGGAGGATACTCGAACAGTGTCGATCATTCCGTCAGCAAGTTTACTCTGCTGCATAATCTGGTAGTGGGATGAATTCTCATTCAATATTTACGTTCAGTTGAATCGATGCAGGGGGCATATTGCGGTCGGTGGATTTGTTCGGGGAGAAACAGAATATATTGTATAATTAGCATCTCGTTCTAAATAGCAAAGTATCCTAGAAAATATCTGCAAATTAGCAGCTTTGCTAATTAGATTCTAAATAGATGCGAGAGAATATAAGCCAATCGCGCACCTTAATGGACCTCTTGTGTAGAGGCGCGCACAGCTTAAAATTTTGACGGATAATGTTTGACAAGAAGTTGGTCACCTTGTAGCGCTTGAAATAAACTACTTCCTGCCGAAAGATGAAAGTCTAAATCCAATTAGGGAATCAGCGAGGTACAATTATGTTAATACTGCCGAACGTGTAAATTATTTAGGAGTCTGTAGCCACTTGTTTTGACGCGAGCAGATTTTGAAGCCAGTGTTTTCTTCAGTAGGTATCGTATATTTCTCAATCTTCGTCTTTAAAATTATTCGCGGTACGTGCATACATCAACAGTTGCATTGACATAGAATAATGTGAATAGGCAAAGCCCAGAAGCGAGCCATCCCTGCCACAATTCCTCATTTACAGGGTGCCTGTAAATAATATATACCATGGTATATAAAATGCCAAGCCTGCCATAATTCGTATTTACAGGATGCCTGTAATTATTTTGTACCATGGTATAAAGGCCGAGCCTGCCATAATTCGTATTTAGAGGATGCCTGTAAATCGCCAAGCCTGCCACAATTCGTATTTACAGGATGCCTGTAATTATTTTGTACCATGGTATAAAATGCCGAGCCTGCCATAATTCCTATGTACAGGATGCCTGTAAATCGCCAAGCCTGCCACAATTCGTATTTACAGGATGCCTGTAAATAATATATACCATGGTATAAAATGCCGAGACTGCCATAATTCCTATAGATGTGCAGGATACCTGTAAATCGCCAAGCCTGCCACAATTCGTATTTACAGGATACCTGTAAGTATTATATACCATGGTATAAAATGCCGAGCCTGCCATAATTCCTATGTACAGGATGCGTGTAAATCGCCAAGCCTGCCACAATTCGTATTTACAGGATGCCTGTAATTCATTTTAGCCGTGATTAAGTCGTAAATTTTCGCCTTCTAAAATACTTCCATCAATGATATGCGCTTTTACAAATTTGGTGCCGGGCTTTTCACGACCTCCAAACAGGGTCATCTTCCCTTCTGCCTGTCCATCGACCCTGCCCTCAGTCAATTTACATATAGCCATGTACCAAAACATCATTTCACAGAACCTGAATTTTACCAGCCAAAAACATTCCACATGCTACATCGAGGATATATAATTTTGCAGATGTAAATGTGCGGGAACATTTAATTCCGACAAAGCAAGCATCGTTGATTTGTTTTCAAACAAACGACCATTAGCCTTGATCATGGAGCTTACTGTAGATGGAGGAATAACATCTTATCAGTCGCATCTACCACCGTCTGTGTTTAATCTGTTTAGAAGCCTGCTCAAAGAAATATCAAAGCAAGCAGGCTAGATAGTGAGGTCGTAATCTGTTGACACTGCTGGTTTTATTGCTCTCAGCCTGTCCTATGTGTTCAGGTCTGGCCACTGACAGCAATCAAGGAACGTGCATGGTTACAGTAATCTGTGCGGAGATAAACTACAACCAACCGTAAACCGACCAATCTGTAAATAATGGTTGTATATTGGAAATCATGGTAGCCAGGAAATCAGGCTCGGAAAATGATGCCTTTTGGTGCAAAAAACATTGAAATCCGTCCAATAGATCCAGATTTATGAACGAATGAACATACATATTCAAGCCGAGTGAATTGTTCTCGTAAAATAAAATATTTTCCGGAGACTTCCGGATAATATGAATGGACACATTGGTGAGATGGCTGGCTGCTTTACACATTCCGACATTCGATTTGGGTGCTCACACGAGCGAAAATCGCCTTTTAACACATTTACATTATCAGGATTTAACTCTCTAAAACATGCTCATACCACCACGGAACATTGCGGAATTAGCCGAGAGTCGCTGAAAGCCTGGTCAATCGGCCCACCATGTGGTAAGCTAAGCGGTCATAAAATAATCAAGGGCTTAGTTTTATCACTGTCTGCGGCCAAATTTTGACCATTGATGTCACGGAGTGATCTCTCAATCTATATTAGGCCCCATGCCTTGATGTAGTCCAAATATTTTTGTTGTGAAGAGATGAACAAGTACTTGATTAATTCTGGTTAATTCAAGTTGTTGCGATACCGAGCAGTTCGGATAATCTCGCACTTTTAATATCTGGCAAAGGCTACATGGCGTGGTGAAGACTCACTGTGTGGAGACTGCCAGGGCGAATGTATAATTTACTGAGGGCAGGGTCGATCGACTGACAGGTCACAGGAGGGGAGAAAGCCCTGTTTGGGGGCTGCGTAAAACCCGGCACCAAATTTGTAAAAACGCATATCATTGGTGGAAATGATAAGATGGCGTAAATTTACGACTTACGGCTAAATTAATTACAGGCATCCTGTAAATACGAATTATGGCAGGCTTGGCATTTACAGGTATCCTGTAAATACGAATTGTGGCAGGCTTGGCGATTTTATACCATGGTACAAAATAATTACAGGCATCCTGTAAATACGAATTATAGCAGGCTTGGCATTTACAGGCGCCCTGTAAATACGAATTGTGGCAGTCTTGGCGATTTTATACCATGGTACAAAATAGTTACAGGCACCCTGTAAATACGAATTATGGCAGGCTTGGCATTTTATACCATGGTATATATTATTTACAGGCATCCTGTAAATGACGAATTCTGGCAGGGATGGCCAACCATATGCGCTTGTAGTACTCATTCACATAATTTATTGTTTTACACATCACTAATATTTGAAATGGGTGAAATCTAAATGACTTTCGTACTTTTGAGAGTTACATGTACATGCGATATGCCCATAATTATCCCAGGAGGAGATATGGGCACAGATATTTTCCCCAACTTCTTGGCCTCCTTCTTCCTGTCCACGTTTTGTCTAGTATTTTACACTGAACAAATACTTCATGCACAATGACGCATATATCAAAACGATGGCTTATTTGAGAATCAGTTCCTGTCGAACTTTACAGAATTAAAATTCATCTGGCATTGTTGTGGTACTGTTGTTGTCTAGTATTTGTCGACATTACCTAGAGCAGGCAAATGTGACAGAATTTATAATAGGAAAGAAATAATCTTCTGGCTCAAAAGTAAAAACGATCTCCTTAGATATAACCAACAATCAATTCAGAACAACCCCTGACAAAGCCAGAACTTTACCCCGCCCACCATCACCACAGGGGCTCGTTAACGTTATTAATTGGTTAATTGGGTTGATTATTTGGGGGGGGGGGAGCGAAGTAGGGAATACTCCCTACATCGACCCCCCCATAATCAACCTAATTCACCAATTAATTCCCTACTTCGACCCCCCCCCCATACTCAACCTAATTAACCAATTAACAACGGTAACGAGCCCCTGTGCTCTCCACTGGCATTCCCCAGACCCTGTGGCAGAACAGTTCCAGGCAAATATCAACACAAATGCTGATACGGTTCACTTTTGTTTTGAGCTCCCATCTAAATCTTGACGGATCAAATATTTAATTGTCCGAATTCTGTTTGGTTCTACGATTTCCTGTCACTGTTTCCAGTTGGTTATGCTGTTATGTTCTCTCATATATAAGGCAGCATTATTGTAAAGTCATATTAATCAGAATAATCCCTTTCCTTTACTTATCGGACATAAAATCTTAGAATGATTCATTCCAACATCACATATATACTGTCACCATTAGTCTTATTACTAATGGAATTCTCTTCAATTCTTCTTTTATTGTACATACAATATATAAAACCTTGGTGGAGCGGATTCCATTTAACCAAAATAAATGTCCTTATGATAGGCATGTTCAACAGTTGAGGCTGAAGTGAATATATATATATATATGATATATAGACAGATCTGAACATTAAGACGAAACTACTACCGGTACATACATGTATATCTTCCAAATGGAAACAAAATTTACAAACATGTACAGTAAATAGTTCTACCAGATATGTTTATAAAATAGTTCAATGTGTGACTGTAAAACCAATAGCCAAATATCGGGGATATTGTTCTTTTTACATTTTAAATCAATTTAAGGAATTGAATTGACAGAATGATTGTTATTTCATACTTTAATGAAGAATTTCGAATGGTAAAATATTGATGAAAGGGAGTTGTTAATTACTATAATGGATATAATTATTACAAGGTTGCAATGGCTATGATTATAATCAATTAAATTAGAGATACACAAGACATAAAATCCGTAATCAACCATATTGGATATTGATATTTACCATAGGACTCTACCAATAAGAATTCAATTTGTGTCCATAATGGGGAATGGCACCGAAAATCGTCTAAAAATGGACCTTTTTTTAAAATGACGTCACTGTGACGTCGTCATAGCGACCATCTTTTTTTTTTTTGTTTTTTTTTTTTTACATTTTTTAGTTGAGCTTGACCCACATATGTAGTGTGGTAGGTGTCAGTACTCCAGCCTTAGGGATAGCGAAAATATATAGTGGGGGTTCCACCTCCCCCCCCCCCCCGTAACTGGGGTATGGTTCCCATGTTATTAACACGAGGAAATACAAACAAATTGCCATAAATAAATGTAAAAGCATATGTTGGCCTATCTCTGGTAAGTTTCAGGTACCGGTATTATTGGAGGGTGTCTAGTTTACAAAATATACTGTATCCCATAGTGGGACTAACTGAGACACGTTTTTATTTTACGTTTTTAAAAACGAATTCTGGATAAAAGTATAACAGATATTTCAGATTTTTTTTGTATGAGTATGTCATTCAAAATATAAGTTATAACGAGAGTAGAAGGCTACATTACTCGAAAATAATAACACGAATTTTTGCAAAAAGGTGAAAAATGTCCCAGTGTACCCCAATCTCCCATAGTCTCACTTTCAGCCTCATATTTTATAAGGAATTTCACCTGGACATACTGCTGGTGTCGATATTCTCTAATGTTCCCAAGTGTTATTCTCCGTCATTCTGTAACCGGGTCTCGACATTCTCTAATGCGCGCAAGTGTTATTCTCCATCGTTCTGTAACCAGGTCTCGATATTTTCTAATGTGCTCAAATGTTATTCCAAGTGTTATGTTAATATAAGTCGAACACATGCCCATGGTATAGCGCTGCCTCCAGCGATCAGCTAGATTCCACAAGTCGTCATGCATGTCCCAGCACTGTCCATATAGAGAAATGTCCGTAGATGTGGTTTTTGACCGAAAGACCAATCAGCTTCACCCACTGACGGCCTAGTCCAATAAAATGGATCGTTCAGGCTCTTGTTTAATATGCTGGAGTTATTGGGAGCCAGAACGTCCTATAGAGAATGTCATTTTGTCCATAGGAGCCACGCTGACCACCACACCGACCCTTGAAAATTCACTGTTTTTTTCGAAATACAGAAATAAATTATATCAAACCGTCAAAGTTAGTGTGTCGTAAATTCACCAGCCACTTTTTCTCCTGGAAGCATGGCTTCCTCGTAGTAAAAGGAAGAACAAAAGAATGGAAGCGACGTCACAAACACCACGTGACACAACCCGCGGTCAAGTTTAAAATGCGCTGACACTGACGGGGGACAAAAAGGGGCTAATGCCGCGTTGAAAACTGGCGCCGATGAACACGAAGTAACGTACTGCTTTCCATTACATTCACGAGACAACTACACACGCCTATACTCAGTCTCTGCAGACAGATCAACAGGCAGTGAGCATTCTCTGACCTACTTAGCAGCCACTCTGCATATAATCTGAGTCTATTTTGGGAAACAACACTGCGGGGAGATCGCACTGTGATCACTCGGGAACTGGTTATTTCGAAATTATTAAACCCCACAACTCGATTTTTAATCACATAATTTATATTTTTGAGTCAAGCCAAGAGATTTTTTGTTTACTACAATGGTGAACGGAAATTTATTATTGACGGAAATAGCGAGAACAACAACATGGTCGGGTGAGACATCAAATCGGAAAATCCGGGAATTTTTTGGGAGATTCTGAATAATCCATAAATCTCGATATATCCGGAATACTACCTCTGTTAAGTTAATATTTGAAAAAGGAAAATTTGGCGACTTTTGATTAATATTTCGTCTATTGAAATATTGAGTTTGTATAGGCCTATTATTGAAATATTGACGCCCCATTAGAAGAGATAATACGGAGCGATATTCGCAGAATGAAGTAGGTTTACTCCAACAATATATTACTGTTGTAGGCTCTCATTTCAAAGGCATATTTGAATTTTCAACGTATCTCCCACTCCCCAAATATTACACGTTAGGATTTTCTCGCGGAAAGCCGATTCGCAAATGACAGCCCCTTTTTTGTTCCCCGTGTCAGTGCGTGTTCATTTCGCCTACGAACCTTGACCGCAGGCTGTGACACGTGGTGTTCGTGGTCTCGCTTTCATTCTATTGTTTGTCCTTCTACTACGAGGAAGCCATGCTTCCAGGAGAAAAAGTGGCTGGTGAATTTACGACACACTAACTCTGACGGTTTGATATAATTTATTGCGGACCTATCCACAATTACTAGTGGTGCGACTTGGATGAAAACATACCAGAGAACAGTTTTTGCATGGTGAGTAGACATGGCATTGCTGTATTTCGACAAAAACAGTGAATTTTCAAGGGTCGGTGTGGTGGTCAGTGTGGCTCCTATGGACAAAATGACATTCTCTATAGGACGTTCTGGCATATTAAACAAGAGCCTGAACGATCCATTTTATTGGACTACTGACGGCCCATTTCAATGCCAATATGCCCATTGATAATGAAGCAATCCTCAATCCAGTCCGTGTCACGATCATGCACGCGGTCAAGTTTTTTAGACTTTGTCGCATTTAACGCGCGAGGCAATGACTTGTTTTGATGAGAGCAGATTTTGGAGCCAGTGTTTTCTGCAGTAGGTAAAAATGAAGTATAGATTTGTCCCATTACGTTCCAGGTTAAACAGGTTCAGTTCGCCCCTATAAAACTGACCTTCTTGCACTTTAGCCTGGAACTACACACTGATGTTTTTGATTACCACTCCTCCCACTTCACGTGAAATGTACCAAACCACACTCATGACCAAATGATTTTTGAGAACGTAAACTCTCTTCTGAGACGAGCACTTTTCAACCGTCTGAGCTGGTCAAGTGAGTATCGTCGTTTGATTCTGTCCTGAACAGAACACAGGCTCGCGACTCAATTTTTTTCAGAAATTAATCGAGACTTACTAAGTTAGCGAAACACAGTAAAAGTTAGTTATGATATTATCCAGTAATAACCCAACTGGGCATTTAATGTGGGATATGCTTGCCACGAACATCCAACTTTGGCGGACACGAACATCCAACTTTGGCGGAAGTGACGACATTTACTTCATTTTAACCAGTATTGAATTGAATTGAATTGAATGTTTATTCACCAAATGGGTAAAGATTAACAGTAGCATAAACAAATATAAAAAGTGCTGGCTATACATTTGGCGGGAATAAAACCCCAGGGGGCTTGTTCTATCCCGAAGTAGTTTGTACAAGTTGGTGAAAGAGCAAAAAGCGTGATATATACAAAAGGGGTGAATAATCATCTCAGAGAACACACATACTAAATATAATAATAGTATAAATAATCCTTGACTAACAGCTGTTTCTGCTTTGTACCTGGCATTTGCCGATAGTAACTGTCAGAAAAGATTTCACTTGCATCGAGAGTTTTATATGACAGAACCGTAGAAATACATATACCGTGCAGTCGATCAATTAATAAGTGTACTGATATGTTAACATCATTAGTTATTTTTGGGTGCGAAGGTGGAGGTTTGAGCTATATGTAGTAAAGTATGGATTGATATATTATGTTTAGCATTAATTTACAGCAAGGTGCGACTTCAACCGGAGTTTGAAAACAGACATTGATAGACAGGACTTAATGTCGTGGGGAAGTGAGTTCCATATTCGTGGACCTTTCGTTTTTGTTGAGTAATATGAAGTTAGAATGATAGGCGATTCTGTAGAGGTTGGTGCCTACTTGTCGGGTTTGGTAGAAGTGAACCTCGGATAGTTTTGTGAAGTAGTTTCGGAAGTTGAGGGGTAAAAGGTAAGGCTGGTGGAAATATTTGTGGGTAAATACAGACATTATGTAATTATTTACTTTAGGAAATGGAAGTATATTCAATTCAATAAATAATGGGTCAGTGTGTGTATATTTTCCAGTTTGAGATACAATGCGTATAAGTCGTTTTTGGAGCATGACGAGTGGCTTCAGGTGGGTTGGAAAAGTGTTCCGCCAGATAATGTTACAATATGATAAATACGAATAGAACAAGGAATAATAAAGCGTGATCAGAGTCTTTGTTGATGAGATATTTGATGTTATTGATAACGCCGATGTTTCTGGCTAGTTTGGACGAGAGTTCAGAAATGTGCGTTTGCCAGTTTAATTTATTATTTAGATAGACACCAAGAAATTTAAAGCTTGTTACATTTTCGATTTCGTAGTCGGATATCAAAAGTTTGGGTATAAATACTGTGGAGTTTCTGCCTGGTGCAACTAACATATATTTAGTTTTTTTAATGTTTAGGGAGAGTCGGTTACACGAAAGCCAGTCCTGTATATTTTGGAGTTCGTCATGCATACGGTTAGTTAAAATCGTAGGGTCAGTATTAGTTAAAAGGACACTTGTGTCGTCCGCAAATAGAGTAATCTCTACGTTGGGAGCAGCCTTGTTTATGTCATTAATATATATAAAAAACAAAATGGGGCCAAGGATGGAACCCTGAGGAACACCGATGTTATTTGGGAGAGAAGCCGAGAGGACGTTGTTGTATGACACACATTGAAATCGCGAGGATAAGTAGCTCTGGAACCATTTATTTGAGACACCTCTGAAGCCGTAGTAATTCAATTTATGCAGCAGGATATCGTGATTCACGGTGTCAAACGCCTTAGAGAAGTCCAGAAATGTCGTCATGCTGTATTGTTTTGATTCTTTGGCCGATATTAGTTTATCATAGAGAGATAGGACAGCTAAAGATGTTGAGTGATTTGCACGGAAGCCGAATTGATTTGGGCTGATAATATCATTCGTTTCCAGAAAAGATGTCACTCTTATGGCAACAAGCTTTTCAAAGATTTTGCTGAGACATGGGAGAACGGAGATAGGCCTGTAGTTTTCAAACAGCTTTTTATCACCAGTTTTGAAAATGGGAGTAACTTTCGAGATTTTCAGAGTGCTAGGAACTTGACCCTGTCGAAAGGAGAGATTAACAAGGTGAGCTAAGGGTAATGAAATCAAGTGTGATATGGGTTTCAGTAGAGACATTTGTATACCATCTATTCCAGCAGATCCATTTTTTAGTGTCGATATAATTTGCGCTATTTCCTGTGGTGTGGTTGGTTCAAATAGGAAATCATTTTGATAGGCTTGGTCTAGGTAAGTAGTGAAGTCTCGCGGGCTGGATGGGATTTTTGTTGCCAGTTCCGAGGCAACAGAACAAAAGTAATTATTGAAATTATTGGCAATCTCTATGGGATCGGTGATATCTCTACCATTTAAATTGAACATAGGTGGCAGAGCTGTTTTTTTTTGCGACCCATTAGTTCATTAATGGTTTTCCAGGTACCTCTGATGTCGTTATTTGATTGATTGAATTTGAGTTCGTAGTAATTTATCTTTGCAAGTCGTAGGATATGGTTTAGTTTATTTCTGTAACGTTTATATTGTAAAGTACTATCTTCGTTCTTATTCACTAGATGTAGCCTGTATAGCCGGTTCTTCTCGCGAATTGATAGAAGGATACAAGGTGTAATCCAGGGCTTCAGAATTTTTAGTTTGATAGCTTCTCTAGATACGATAGGGAAACATTCATCGTAAATCGGATTGAAGTTATGCAGGAATATATCCATAGCAGTAGATAAATCGTCGTGATTAGTAATTTTTCGCCAGTCTACATTTTTGACTTTATCTTCAAATAATATTTTTCGGTCAGGGGTAATTTTTCGATGAGCCAGGTTGTGTGGTTTTTCATGAGTGTGTAGTGAGCAAGTGGTGATATGGAAAACGGGGAAGTGATCAGAGATGTGGGAGAGAATAATACCTGATAGTCGATCGTTTTCATGGAAGTTTGTGTAGATATGATCTATTAGAGTGGCAGAGTGTCCTTTGACTCGAGTAGGTTTGGTGATTTTCGGGAAGAAGTAAAAGGATTTCATAGTTTCATAGAACTGTTTTGAGGGGCCATGAGTGTCCGTTTTGAATAGATCGATGTTGAGGTCGCCCATGAGTATACATTTTTTCTTCTTAGGTTTCAAAGTTTTTAAAATGGAAAGTATGCTAGAGTTGAAGTAATTCACATTTTTCCCAGGGGGGCGGTAAATAATTCCAACAATATATGATGAATTGTTATCTACTATTTCTAAAAATAGGCTTTCAAACTCATCATTTTGATCCTTGATTGTGAGATCATCTCTACGAGTACAGGTAGTGATAGTGTCCCTGATGTAGAGAACGAGTCCACCTCCTCTTTTAATGTCTCTAGATAATGGAAATGGTTGATAGCCGGGAATTTTGTATAATTCTTCTGTAGAGGGATCAAGCCAGCTTTCTGAGATTCCAATTATGGAAAATTTAAAATTTATGTCATGAATAAGGCTTGTGATTTCCGTGAAATGTTTTTTTAAGCTTCTTGCGTTCAAGTGGAGGGTGGATAAGCTCTCGCTGTCGGAGATATGGCTTGAGTCTATACATGAGTTAAAAGTGTCTTCAAAATAATAATTAGACTGATGCATACTGATATCGTTCCAGTGGAATATTTCTCCTTCAGTGTCATCAGTAGTATAAGACGAATCGTCGATGGAATTTAAATGTAAGGGGTTAAAACACATATTCTCAAAATCCGCTAAATAGGCATCGTTGTCATAAATATTATTGGTTTCATTTTCAGTGTCATTGTAGAATGGCAACTCGCTCAGTAGATTCAAGGATACAGGGTTATTGTCAGGCATTTATGTTCATGTATAGAAACGGGCAGTATGACACAATCCGTGAGTTGCAGTTCGACTTTGGTATACATATATAGCTAACAACAGTAATACAGGTAAAAAGATCTTCGCAATACGCGTGCACATTGAGAATAAAACATAGTCACCGTCGGGTGAGCAAACTGAAGTTCGGTGGTACAGGGGTATTGTTCGAGTTAATTTGCATGAACATTTTTCTTGACAAGGAAAGCCGATAGGCATAGTTATACTGAGTTCAAGTTCATATATGGGTATTGCACATTCTATGACTGACTGGATTAGTTCTGGCTGTTTTAAAAGCATGCAGCTCGAAGGTGTGTACTCGGCAAATGCGGTAACAAAACAAATGCAATTAGTAAATAAAAAGAGTAAGAGTAAAAGAGATTGCGCGACCCTCATGGGGTGTGGCGTGGCCCACCTTGAGCGGCCCGGGAATTGCTTAAACAAAAGATATAGTTAGGTACACGTAGAAAATGTAGGCAGCATCAGATTACGTGCCCGAAGAAAAGAAAGACAAAAACAAAATAAAATAAAAAAATATATATACATGTACGTGTGGAGTAAAATATGGATAAAATGACCTGCCCAAAATGAATACACATGGAGGGGGAGGGGGAGGGGAGAATTGATCGTAAAGCAGAAAATGGTACTAGTCATGCTAATCTGTTGGATACACCGGTATATACATTGGTGGAGGAGCATAATAAAGAGCTGTAGTTCGTGACTTTCAGTGTCGATATATTTACAGTTGGGCATTGTCTAATCCTATACACCATATAAGTTAATACAGTAAACCTGTCTACCCCGACATATGATTAGCCTGACAGAAAATGTAGGTATCGTATATTCTCAATCTTCTTCTTTAATGTTATTCGCGATACGTGCTATACATCATCATTTGCATTAACATAAAATAATATGAACAGGCAAAGCCTAGAAGCGAGCGGAGAAGTTCTGGCTTTGGCTATTCATATCAAGTTTTCCACCAGCTTCAAATGAACACAATTACGGATTACAGAGACTTGCACTTGTAGTACTCATTCACATAATTTATTGTTTCACACAGCACTAATATTTGAAATGGGTGAAATCTAAAGTAGGGGAGATTAGGGTACAGTGGGACAAGCCGTCTAGCTCCTTTGTTAAGTACAGGATGTACATTACAATATCATCAATGTCAGAAAGCCACCACCCCCATACAACACCTATATTGATTACATATAAAAACTATCATTGGTAAACAATTAGGAGCAAAAAACTGTTTTGGAGCAGTCCAAGTAAATTCTCAGGACTAAGGATATTATTTTGTTATACCAAGTTATCAGCAGTACTTCATTGCTGTTTGTTACTACTGAGAAACGATGGACAAAGGTACAATTTAAATTAAAAATATTTATTATCTCAGATGTATGTGTTAGTTTTTTCATAAAATGGAAAATATCATGCACCTGGGGCGGACTGGAACACATTTGCTGGGGCACACTGGGACAATAGTAACCAAATGGTGAAATTTACTTTGACCCTAAAATGGTACAAAATGCATTATTTTGTTTTCTAGATTGTATTAGTTGCTAACCCTATCAGATTTGATGAGTTTTACTAACACGTTCATCGCACCCCAGTGGGTGTCCCAGTGTACCCCATAATGGGGGAAACTGGGACACATTTTTTTACGTTTTTAAAAATGAATTCTGGAGAAAAGTATGAGATATTTCAGAGTTTTTTGCATGACTATGTCATACTAAATGTAAGTCATAACGAGAGTATAGAAGGCTACACTATATGACAATAATAACAGAGATTTTTGCAAAAAGGTGAAAATTGTCCCAGTGTACCCCAATCTCCCCAACGTTTGTACTTTTGAGAGTTCCATGCGATCTGCCCATAATTATCCCAGGAGTAGATATGGACAGAGAGATTTACCCCAACTTCTCGGCCTCCTTCTTCCTGTCCACGTTTTGTATAGTATTTTACACTGAATAAATATTTCATGCACAGTGACGCATATATCGAAACGATGGCTTATTTGA
>JAVTVY010035141.1:0-14283 GCA_036873755.1 Hanleya hanleyi | reverse complement strand
CGATTTGAGGGATGTTCGCGTCATCTGTGACGTCATCGGTGACGTCATCGGTACGAGTAGCAGCGAAAGTGGACATTCTGGGGCAGTACATGAAGGTATTTGGGGTCGAGATGGGCTATTCACGGTTCGAATGCGTCCTGGAAGGTGTCATCTTGTAGTTCTCGGGGTGTGCATTCCGATTTGAGGGATGTCCGCGTCATCTGTGACGTCATCGGTGACGTCATCGGTACGAGTAGTAGCGAAAGTGGACATTTTCGGGCAGTACATGAAGGTATTTGGGGTCGAGATGGTGCGGTAGGAATATCATTCTGCGCATGCGCAGACGCAATGCGGAGCTCTCGTCCAATCAGAAGCGAATATTTCAAATCCGTCACAGAGCTCTCAGCCAAGCAGAAGCGAGTATTTTGACCCGGTGCATTATGGGCCATATCCAAGATGGCGGCACGTATGTTCAAGATGGCGGCACATCCGGTGTCGAAAACTGGCCATTTCGTCGGGATGTGGTCACCTAGTGACGAAAACTGGTCCTTGTATGGGTCTTGCTAGACGTTTTGACGCCATGATATAGACCGGAGAGAGACAGAGAAAACAACAACAACAATTACAAGCGTCTAGTCCGTCATTCATAATCCAGCCGTCGTCCATTAGAGAATATCCGCGTCCATAATCCAAAGACCTATTCCATTCCCATATAACAGTATTAGCACCAAATTCAAAAAGACAATCATAGTATACATAAACATAGGCTTGTTTCCTGCAAGAGAGAAGCGGTCAACAGTTTTCAATGATGCCGGCAAGACATCATGATGTTCCAAAATATCAAATCCGTATCGCTGATCAGTATGACACATGAGGGAACAACAACAACAAGTTTGTTTTTTTTCATATAGTTTATTTTCCCCTCCATCATAACATACCCACGCTGGGGGAGCCGCGTTGGGTATATTTACAATTCAAGAAGATTCTTGTCCAATCAGAGACCGCCATTTGCATGTTTCATATTCGTTCCTGTCCGTTAGATGTATTCTTGTCCAATCCGAAGTCGCCATTTCAGAAAGTTCCATCTTCGGCCATGTTCGCTCTGAACCGTTTGTTCTAATCGTCATCGGGCAGGCCAGGATACCGTTGAGGCCACATATCCTCACATAGTTGTTTGTGCATTCTGAGTATCTATCAGTGCATGGGTGAACACTTTTATCCGATGGGGATGGTGGTCAGTTTAACCACGAAGAACGTAACATTGGTCACCCTCTCCACTTGCCATTTTGTGTTGGGGCGTTGTTGTTGGGCCCATTCCAAACTATCCACGCTGTCCAGTTCCTTCAGCATCGTCTCCAGTGACGCGCGATGGATAATGGTGAAAGGCTGGTCAAACACCCGGGTATTATTGCTGGGATAAAAGTAACGGAGCTGGTCTGTCTCTTTATGGCGAAGAATGTATCCAAAAGTGAGATTTAACTTGAAGGCTGTATCTTGGTCGTTGAAGATGGCTTCCACATAGCTACGTAGACGGATGTTTTCTTCCAACCGGAAATTATATAAGTCCAATATCGGGCGATGCCGATGAAAACAGTGTCGGATCATGTACCAATGGCGTCGATACATCTCACGCACTGGATGATCTTCGGGTAAGAGATCGCTGGGAACATCCACCGCATCTTCCAGAAAAGGTTCGATGTTGTCAGGCGTATGACGCGAAACCGTAACGGTGGAGTCCGGCTGGATATCCAGGCTCTTCTGAACTGTGGGTACAGGCGGGCTCTCCGTCATCGCATCACCCGTGGCGTTCGTCTCCCCGGGCTTATCTTCACTGGGCCTGACCTTTTGCGGCTCCTCTTCAGTAGGAAGTTGTCGCCCAAATCGTAGAGACGGGACATGAATCAAACGTTGGTGCCGTCTTAACTGACTGGGTCGT
This sequence comes from Hanleya hanleyi, assembly GCA_036873755.1. Lineage (NCBI taxonomy): Eukaryota > Metazoa > Mollusca > Polyplacophora > Lepidopleurida > Hanleyidae > Hanleya > Hanleya hanleyi. Next base: position 12,368 of record JAVTVY010035141.1, on the reverse strand, counting down.
TTGAAGAGTTGACCACATTCATTACATTGTTCCGTCGCACCCTCGTGGAGTGAGCGTTCGTGGCGCAGTAAAGCATCTTCCCGATTAAATGACCGTGCGCAGGTTATACAAGTATACCGTGCACCGTTGTGGATGGAGGCCTCGTGGCGTCGTAATTTTTCTGGGCGAGTAAATGACTTCTGGCAAGTTGCGCAAGTGAACATCTTGGTGGTGGACAGAGTGTCTGATGTCTATTTTTAGCACACTCAGTTCAACTACCTACCGGATGTAGGCTGTTTCTAATCGTCATCGGGCAGGCCAGGATACCGTTGAGGAAACATATCCTCAGATAGTTGTTTGCGCATTCTGAGTATCTTTCAGTGCATGGGTGAATACTTTCAGCCGATGGGGGTGGTGGGTCAGTTTAACCACGAAGAACGTAACATTGGTGACCCTCTCCACTATCCATTTGGTGTTGGGACGCTGTTCATAGGCCCATTCAAGGGATCCACAGTGTCCAGTTGGGCCAGCATCGTCTCTAGCGACGCCCGATTGGTGATTGTGAAAGGATGGTCGTACACTGGGTTGATGGCACTGGAATAGAAATAGCACAATTCACGCGTCATCTTATGGCATAAGATGTACCCAAATGCTACATTTAATGTGAAGGACGTAGGTTGGTCATTGAAGATGGCTTCCACGTAGCTGCGTAGACGGGCGAGGTCGGTCAGTCGGAAATTGTACAAGTCCAATATAGGGCGATGACGGTGGAAGCAGTGTCGGATCATGGGCCAATGGCGTCGATATATCTCACTCACTGGATGATCTTCGTATAAGAGATCGCTGGGAACATCCACCGCATCTTCCAGAAAATGTTCGCTGTTGTCAGGCGTATGACTGAAAACAGTAATGCTAGGAACCGGCTGGATATCTAGGCTCTTCTGAGCTGTGGGTATAGGCGGGCTCTCCGCGATCGCATCACCAGTGGCATTCTTCTCCCCGGGTTCATCTTCAGTGGATCTGTCCCTCCTGGGTGCCTCTTTAGTGGAAAGTTGTCCCTCATGCCATGGTGACGGACCATGAATCAAACGCTCATGCCGTTTTAACTGACTGGGTCGTCTGGAGAGTTGACCACATTCTTCGCATGGACGCTTGTGTGGCCCATGAATTGAACGTTCATGGCGCTGTAAATGATCTGAGCGCTGAAACGACAGTGTAGGCCTACATATCGTACAGCTATACCGGGCGGTTCCATCGTGCTTGGTAGCCTCATGGTGGCGCAAGTCGTGCCGGCGAGTGAACGATTTCGAGCACGTAGTACAAGTGAACATCTTGGCGGTTGACAGAGTGTCTGATGAAACGGTCAGGCCGTTTCCTTTTTATAGCAAGCTAGCTGTTGATCTATTTTTAGCACCATCATTTCAACTTGGACGTCAGCGACAAGAACCCGGATGTAGCCGCGGACATCATTGAACAAAAATGCTGTGGCGTCATTGGTGACGTCATCAGTACGAGTAGTAGCGAAAGTGGGCATTTTTTAGCAGTGAAGGAGTATACACTATGTACAAATAGAATACAGGTGGTATGTACAAATAGAATAGTAGTGGTATGTATAAGGTACAAAAAAAAAAAAAAAATCTGTCAGGAGTAGGATTCGAACCTACACCAGCTCTTCGCCGACCAGCACTTAATACCGGCGTCACTTCTGCTTCCGTTCACGTGACCGGAACTGACCTTTGACCCCGGCGCGCAAAGGTTTCCACCGCGGTGGAAACCTCTACACCGCGCGCGCCGGGGACAAAGGTCAGTTCCGGTCACGTGAACGGAAGCAGAAGTGACCTCCGGAGCTCCGGAGCTCCGGAGCTCCAAGAGCTCCGAAGCGCCGAGTTCCAAGAGCATCCGAAATGCGGACGTACATTCAGCAACGAGACGCCTTTACTTTCTTTTACCCGAAACGGAAAGTCCTGGCCGATGGTGTGAGCACTACTTACTTGGACTTGTGAAAAAATGTCGAACACACTATATAACTGTTGATGCACGAGTTAAAAACTGTAAACAGTCAGGATGGCCGAGTGGTCTAAGGCGCCGGTATTAAGTGCTGGTCGGCGAAGAGCTGGCGTAGGTTCGAATCCTACTCCTGACAGAATTTTTTTTTTGTACCTTATACATACCACTACCATTCTATTTGTACATACCACCTGTATTCTATTTGTACATAGTGTATACTCCTTCACTGCTAAAAAATGCCCACTTTCGCTACTACTCGTACTGATGACGTCAACAATGACGCCACAGCATTTTTTTTCAATGACGTCCGCGCCTACATCCGGGTTCTTGTCGCTGACGTCCAAGTTGAACTGATGGTGCTAAAAATAGATCAACAGCTAGCTTGCTATAAAAAGGAAACGGCCTGACCATTTCATCAGACACTCTGTCAACCGCCAAGATGTTCACTTGTACTACGTGCTCGAAATCGTTCACTCGCCGGCACGACTTGCGCCGCCATGAGGCTACCAAGCACGATGGAACCGCCGGTATAGCTGTACGATATGTAGGCCTACACTGTCGTTTCAGCGCCCAGATCATTTACAGCGCCATGAACGTTCAATTCATGGGCCACCTAAGCGTCCATGCGAAGAATGTGGTCAACTCTTCAGACGACCCAGTCAGTTAAAACGGCATGAGCGTTTGATTCATGGTCCGTCACCATGGCATGAGGGCCAACTTTCCACTAAAGAGGCACCCAGGAGGGACAGATCCACTGAAGATGAACCCGGGGAGAAGAATGCCACTGGTGATGCGATCACGGAGAGCCCGCCTATACCCACAGCTCAGAAGAGCCTAGATATCCAGCCGCTTCCTAGCATTACTGTTTTCAGTCATACGCCTGACAACAACGAACATTTTCTGAAAGATGCGGTGGATGTTCCCAGCGATCTCTTACCCGAAGATCATCCAGTGAGTGAGATATATCGACGCCATTGGTCCATGATCCGACACTGCTTCCACCGTCATCGCCCTATATTGGACTTGTACAATTTCCGACTGACCGACCTCGCCCGTCTACGCAGCTACGTGGAAGCCATCTTCAATGACCAACCTACGTCCTTCACATTAAATGTAGCATTTGGGTACATCTTATGCCATAAGATGACGCGTGAATTGTGCTATTTCTATTCCAGTGCCATCAACCCAGTGTACGACCATCCTTTCACAATCACCAATCGGGCGTCGCTAGAGACGATGCTGGCCCAACTGGACACTGTGGATCCCTTGGAATGGGCCTATGAACAGCGTCCCAACACCAAATGGATAGTGGAGAGGGTCACCAATGTTACGTTCTTCGTGGTTAAACTGACCCACCACCCCCATCGGCTGAAAGTATTCACCCATGCACTGAAAGATACTCAGAATGCGCAAACAACTATCTGAGGAAATGTTTCCTCAACGGTATCCTGGCCTGCCCGATGACGATTAGAAACAGCCTACATCCGGTAGGTAGTTGAACTGAGTGTGCTAAAAATAGACCAACAGCTAGCGTGCTATAAAAGGGAAGCGGCCTTGCCGTTTCATCAGACACTCTGTCCACCACCAAGATGTTCACTTGCGCAACTTGCCAGAAGTCATTTACTCGCCCAGAAAAATTACGACGCCACGAGGCCTCCATCCACAACGGTGCACGGTATACTTGTATAACCTGCGCACGGTCATTTAATCGGGAAGATGCTTTACTGCGCCACGATCGCTCACTCCACGAGGGTGCGACGGAACAATGTAATGAATGTGGTCAACTCTTCAAACGACCCAGTCAGTTAAGACGGCACCAACGTTTGATTCATAGTCCATCACCACGGCATGCGCGACAACCTTCTACTATAGAGGAGCCGCGGAAGGTCAGGCCCAGTGAAGATAAGCCCGGGGAGACGAACGCCACTGGTGATGCGATGACGGAGAGCCCGCCTATACCCACAGTTCAGAAGAGCCTGGATTTCCAGCCGGACCCCACCGTTACGGTTTCGAGTCATACGCCTGACAACATCGAACCTTTTCTGGAAGATGCGGTGGATGTTCCCAGCGATCTCTTACAGGACAACCATCCAGTGAGTGAGATTTATCGACGCCATTGGTCCATGATCCGACACTGTTTTCGCCGTGACCGTCGTCTATTGGACTTATATAATTTCCGACTGACTGGCCTCGCCCGTCTACGTAGCTACGTGGAAGCCATCTTCAACGACCAAACTACGGCCTTCAAATTGAATGTCGCTTTCGGGTACATCTTACGCCACAAAGAGACGGACCAGTTACGGTATTATTATCCCAGCAATAATATCTATGTGTTTGACCAGCCGTTCACTATTACCAATCGTGCGTCACTGGAGACGATGCTGGAGAAACTGGACACCGTGGATCCCTTGGAATGGGCCCAACAACAACGCCCCAACACCAAGTGGACAGTGGAGAGGGTGACCAATGTTACGTTCTTCGTGACCAAATTACGGAATCTTCCCATCGGGTGAATGTATTCACCCATGCACTGATAGATACTCAGAATGCACAAACAACTATGTGAGGATATGTGGCCTCAACGGTATCCTGGCCTGCCCGATGACGATTAGAACAAACGGTTCAGAGCGAACATGGCCGAAGATGGAACTTTCTGAAATGGCGACTTCTGATTGGACAAGAATACATCTAACGGACAGGAACGAATAGGACAGATGCAAATGGCGGTCTCTGATTGGACAAGAGTCTTTCTTGAATTGTAAACGTACCCAACGCGGCTCCCCCAGCGTGGTATGTTATGATGGAGGGGAAAATAAACTATATGAAAAAAAACTTGTTGTTGTTGTTGTTCCCTCATGTGTCATCCTTGCTGTTGTTGTTTTCTCTCTCTCTCCGGTCTATATCATGGCGTCAAAACGTCTAGCAGGACCCATACAAGGACCAGTTTTCGACACTAGGTGACCACATCCCGACGAAATGGCCAGCTTTCGACACCGGATGTGCCGCCATCTTGAACATACGTGCCGCCATCTTGGATATGGCCCATAATGCACCGGGTCAAAATACTCGCTTCTGATTGGCTGAGAGCTCTGTGACGGATTTGAAATACTCGCTTCTGATTGGATGAGAGCTCCGCATTGCGTCTGCGCATGCGCAGAATGATATTCCTACCGCACCATCTCGACCCCAAATACCTTCATGTACTGCCCGAAAATGGCCACTTTCGCTACTACTTGTACCGATGACGTCACCGATGACGTCACCGATGACGTCACAGATGACGCGAACATCCCTCAAATCGGAATGTACACCCCGAGAACTACAAGATGACACCTTCGAGGACGCATTCGAACCGTGAATAGCCCATCTCAATCCCAAATACCTTCATGTACTGCCCGAAAATGTCCACTTTCGCTACTACTCGTACCGATGACGTCACCGATGACGTCACAGATGACGCGGACATCCCTCAAATCGGAATGTACACCCCGAGAACTACAAGATGACACCTTCCAGGACGCATTCGAACCGTGAATAGCCCATCTCGACCCCAAATACCTTCATGTACTGCCCGAAAATGTCCACTTTCGCTACTACTCGTACCGATGACGTCACCGATGACGTCACAGATGACGCGAACATCCCTCAAATCGGAATGTACACCCCGAGAACTACAAGATGACACCTTCCAGGACGCATTCGAACCGTGAATAGCCCATCTCGACCCCAAATACCTTCCTTCACTGCCCCAAAATGGCCACTTTACTTACTACAACCAACTGCGCATGCGCAGATTAACGCGACATGCATTCAAAAACACACCATTCTGACTCTACCCCACACAAGCTTCACTTTGACACCTCACACGACCCATTCGAACCGTGATTAGCTCATCTCTAACCCAAACACATCCCTACATAGCACCCAAAATGCCTGTTTTCTATACTACGACCAGACTGCGCATGCGCAGACTATTGAAGACGGACGAACCATTAGAGTAGTCAAGTGCTCCTCCACGAGAGCTTCAAAATAAGACCTCACTCGACCCCATTGGACCATTAGGGACTCACCTAGACTCCAACATGTCCACCCCGTATGGCCCATACACCCATAGCCATGCAGTATAGGCCTATGGGCCTACCCAGGCCTTGGTGACTTTTTTCAAAAATTTCACCGATTCGCTCCGCAACACTTCCTATCGTGTTCTAAATGACGAGACGAGTAAAACGAGACCCCACAACCCTACCGCAAATGTATAGAAGTACGTTTCCCAGGGGGATAAACATTGAACCTATACCCCAGTATGGGACTATATGGGGCTCGGTGACTTTTTTCAAAAATTTCACCGATTCGCACGGGGACACTTCCTATCATGTTCTAAATGACGAGACGAGTAAAACGAGACCCCACAACCCTACCGCAAATGTATAGAAGTACGTTTCCCAGGGGGACAAACATTGATCCTATACCCTCAGTATGGGACTATATGGGGTTCGGTGACTTTTTTCAAAATTTCACCGATTCGCTCCGGGACACTTCCTATCATGTTTGTCTTGACGAGACTAAGAAAACGAGACCCCACAACCTATACCGCAAATGTCGAGAAGTAGGTTTCCCAGGATGGTCCTATACCCCCCATACCCCATATAGGCATTTTCCCGTAATTTAGGATAAAGTCCGTGTTCCGTATTTTTTCAGGAAAAATTTTACATACACCCACCCTGGAACTAGGGGGAGATAACTCTATTGATAGGCAAGCCCCGTTAAGCCCGGCGACCTATATACCCCCCATACCCCATATAGGCATTTTCCCGGACTTTTCGATAAAGTCCGTGTTCCGTTTTTTTTTTTTTTTCAGGAAAAATTTTACATGCACCCGCCCAGCCAGCAAATACCCCTTCACATAGGCTTCACATGGATACCTCATAGAACTCCATCGGCCCATTAGTGGCTCCCCTAGCTCCCAAAACGTCTATTTCCATACCCTTGGGCCACCGCGCATGCGCAGAATGCCGATATGTCAACCCCACACCCAGTCCATTAGATGCCTCTTCATGATTGCTTCACATTGATACCTCACTCGACCCCATTGACCATTAGGGGCTCCCCTAGCTCCAAAAAGGCTATTTTCATACCCTTTGGCCACCGCGCATGCGCAGAAGGCCGATATGTCAACCCCACACCCAGCCCATTAGATGCCCCTTCATGAATGCTTCACTTTGATACCTCACTCGACCCCATCGGTCCACTAGGGGCTCTCCTAGCTCCAAAAGGCTATTTTCATACCCTTCGGCCACCGCGCATGCGCAGAAGGCCGATATGTCAACCCCACACCCAGTCCATTAGATGCCTCTTCATGAATGCTTCACATTGGATACCTCACTCGACCCCATTGGACCATTAGGGGCTCCCCTAGCTCCAAAAAGGCTATTTTCATACCCTTCGGCCACCGCGCATGCGCAGAAGGCCGATATGTCAACTCCACACCCAGTCCATTAGATGCCCCTTCATGAATGCTTCACAATGATACCTCACTCGACCCCATCGGCGCACTAGGGGCTCCCCTAGCTCCAAAAAGGCTATTTTCATACCCTTCGGCCACCGCGCATGCGCAAAAGGCCGATATGTCAACCCCACACCCAGTCCATTAGATACCCCTTCATGAATGCTTCACATTGATACCTCACTCGACCCCATCGGTGCACTAGGGGCTCCCCTAGCTCCAAAAAGGCTATTTTCATACCCTTCGGCCACCGGGCATGCGCAGAAGGCCGATATGTCAACCCCACACCCAGTCCATTAGATACCCCTTCATGAATGCTTCACATTGATACCTCACTCGACCCCATCGGTCCACTAGGGGCTCCCTAGCTCCAAAAAGGCTATTTTCATACCTTCGGCCACCGCGCATGCGCAGAAGGCCGATATGTCAACCCCACACCCAGCCCATTAGATGCCCCTTCATGAATGCTTCACATTGATACCTCACTCGGACTCCCATCGGTCCACTAGGGGCTCCCTAGCTCCAAAGGCTATTTTCATACCCTTCGGCCACCGCGCATGCAGAAGGCCGATATGTCAAATCCCACACCCAGTCCATTAGATGCCCCTTCATGAATGCTTCATTGATACCTCACTCGACCTATCGGTCCACTAGGGGCTCCCTAGCTCCAAAAGGCTATTTTCATAAATTCTTCGGCCACCGCGCATGCGCAGAAGGCCGATATGTCAACCCCACACCCAGCCAATAGATGCTCCCTTCATGAATGCTTCACATTGATACCTCACTGACCCCATCGGTCCACTAGGGGCTCCCCTAGCTCCAAAAAGGCTATTTTCATACCCTTCGGTCACCGCGCATGCGCAGAAGGCCGATATGTCAACCCCACACCCAGTCCATTAGATGCCCCTTCATGAATGCTTCACTTTGATACCTCACTCGACCCCATCGGACCATGCAGCGTATTTCCAGTCTAGCTTTCTTCCGTGACCGCATCACCGCCAAAACCGCATCACCGCGGAGGAATATACATACCCAGGGACCTTTGCCGGAACTATGGTCACCCAGAGTTACCTCCCCCTAGATTGGAACTCTCCTGTGCTGGAGGTAGCTTTTTGGTCATGAGGTCAAGTGGGCGGGGCATCTCCAAAGGTCAGACGAATACTCGCTTCTGATTGGTCCGCCCACACTTGCCCCACAAATTTGCATAAATGGGACCCAATTTCAGTTTTATATACTACTTGTATACACAAATATTTGTTCAACTTTATAATTGATAATAATTTAATAACGAACCTCCAATCCGGCTTTATTCCTGGCGATAGTACTGTTTACCAACTACTTGACATATACAACTACATATGTAGTGCTTTAGATCATGGAAAAGAACTCCGAGCAGTTTTCTGCGACATAAAAAAAGCCTTTGATAGAGTATGGCACAAGGGCCTGCTTCATGAACATAATTCTACTGGGATCAAAGGCAATTTGCTCACTTGGTTTGGTGATTACCTGCATGATAGGAAACAGGTCGTGGTGATTTCTGGTAAAACTTCAACTCAAAAGACCATTGCTGCTGGCGTGCCACAAGGGTCAGTCCTGGGTCCATTATTGTTCCTCGTGTATATTAATGATATCGTACACGACATAGGCGCAAACATCAGACTATTTGCTGACGACACGTCTTTATATATTACTGTTGAAGACCCGAGTAGAGGCGCGAACATCTTGAACCCTAATCTAAATAAAATCACGCTGGGCGGATACTTGGCTCGTAAAATTCAGTGTAGAAAAAACGGTCTCATTGTTATTCTCTAACAAAAAAGACACCCAAACTGTTCCATCTTTATTCATGCATGATACCCCTATTGCTGAGATACACTCACATAAGCACTTAGGACTTACCTTGCAGTCTTCAGGCCGATGGGACGCTCATGTCAATAACCTCCTTAATAAGGTCAGCCCAATGATAAACTGTCTGAGGAGCTTGAAGTATAGATTATCTCGTAGATCCCTTGTACCCCTTATATAGTTCATTCATACTCCCGATCTTAGACTACGCAGACGTCGTTTGGGATAATTGTTATACCTATCAAGCAGAAATGCTTGAACAAATACAATTAGATGCGCTGAGAACAATTAGTGGATGCACTCGTGGAACAAGTCACAATTTATTGTATAAAGAAACTGGCTTTATACCACTTGTAGGACGACGTCACAAAATGAGATTATTCTATAAAATGTCAAATGGAATCCGTCCAGAGTACCTTTCTCGACTAGTTCCTGGTCGAGTGTCTGACATGTCCAATTATAGTTTAAGGAACGCACAAAATTTACGGGTTCCCGAATCCAGAACGTGCCTACATGCTAATTCATTCTTGTCGTCTACTACACGACTCTGGAACCAGCTTGACACTAACACTCGTCTTTGTGAATCTTATCTCGCGTTCTGTAGCGCCCTCTCTGTAAATGATAACAAGGTGCCTCAATTCTACTACACAAACGACAGACACGCTGAAATTATACATGCACAGTTACGTTTAGGCTGTACTGTTCTTAAAGTACATATGTACCATAGACATATCTCGGATACAACCACATGCCTCTGTGGCCATGGATACGAAGATGCGAGACATTTCTTCTACACCTGTCCAAGATACACTGATCGAAGGCGAGAAATATTTGGCAATCTAGACGATATACCCGAAATGGAAACAATTCTGTTTGGAAGTTCTTCTCTCACATTAGAGGAAAATGTGAATTTATTCAATAAAATAGGAAGATTTATTTCAGAATCCAGAAGATTTGTCACGGATCAATAACATCTTCAACATGAGGCTATCAAGCAGCACTTGAACCACATCGGCTTATGTTATACAGCAATCACATATAAAATATACTGTTATATCAACACAGTGATAGTAAAAATTTACATATATATCTATAAATTCGGTCTACCAACAAAAGTAATGAAATAGATAAATATATAAGAAAACGTAACCATCTTGTTAAACAATGAAATATATATAACGAAACTTACTGTATGATATATGTTCAAGATTACAAATGTTAGGAGAGGCGTTAAAATAGGCTTATGACCTGTTCGCCGATCCTCTTTCTTGAAAGGAAATAAATATTGTTTAAACCACCTCTGGCATGAGGTATTGCCTCAAAGGACTGTTTTAGAATATCAAGTGAACATGTATATGTTTCTAAAGGACTGGTTTTCTGACTGGAGTTGAGTATCAAGTTAACCTGTATATCTTCGTAAAATATGGAGGTTTAATCCTTCAGAAAATACGAACATGATTTGTCAACAGAATTGACTAGAAGGACTTCACAAGAATTCTTACCTTTATTTTCAATACAAGAAAAATGTTCCAGGGCAATGTAGTTTTTGAGATCTCACTGTTTTATTGAAATAGGTGAATATCCGCTGTATCTGCTCATTACGTTGTTAATTCTTTGTGACTAGAAGGCCTATTTTTGGGAGCCTAGCTTTAGTTTATGGGTTGAAAATCGTGAACAAATTGTAACGCGAATAAGGCAAATTTCGTAAGGGTAACGCGAGTGACGAAAAATTTATACTTAAAAGCGGGTAAATTCCTTGTATGGTGTTACTAAACTATGAATGTTGACTATTTGTCACAAAAGCAGCTTTTGGATTGTTACAGAGGACGCCTTAATTTTGTAACCCCAGTAATGACGAGTAAATGTGTGGTAGAGGAAACCATTCCCGGTACAACTTTTGCAAATAAATCTGCTGCCATCTAATGTCACAGGACAGGAATTAGGAGCTGTACTGCTGAACTTGGAATTCTGAGTCGAATTGAAATAACGGAATGCCTAAAAATTTAACGCGAGTTTCCCTTATCAAGTTTGGAATCCTATGCATTCCTCATACATATCAATTGTGTTTCAGCTGGATGGTCTTTATGTTGATTCCTATAACAAAAGTTCGCTGACATCGCATCTTGGAGTCCATACCCCTCCTGTCCCTGTGGCCTTGTACCGACGTGAGCCAACCCACAATGGGAATGTGTTGATCAGAGGCGATGATAGAGACCAGAGAATAAAGAATGCCAATAGTGCTTTGGAAGTTGGACAGATATCCAGCTTCTTGACAGGGGGGAATAATTCCCATCAGATTGAAACAACATACGATGTTAAGTGTCCGAGGAGCGACCACAACAAATATAAATGTTCAATCTGTGATTATAGTTTTGCTCAAAAATCTTATCTTGTTAAACATATGAGAAGACACACTGGTGGTGGTGAGGAGAAGCCATATAAATGTTCGGTCTGTGATTACAGTTCAACCCAACAAACTAATATTGTTAGACATATGAGAACACACACTGGGGAGAAGCCATATAAGTGTTCAATCTGTAATTACTGTTCAAATCAACAATCTCATCTTTCTGTCCATATGAGAAGACACTCTGGGGAGAAGCCATACACATGTTCAACGTGTGATCATAGCTTTGCCACAAAAACTGATCTTGTTAAACATAAAAGAAGACACACTGGAGAGAAGCCATATACATGTTCACTCTGTGACTATTCCTCAACCGAAAGATCTGGTATTGTTAGACATATGAAATCACATACTGGGGCCATAAAGAAGCCATATCCATGTACAATTTGTGATCATAGGTCAGTCCAGAAAAATGATCTTGTCAAACATATGAGAACACATACGGGAGAAAAGCCATACGCTTGTTCGATATGTGATCACCGTTTCGCTGTAAAATCCAATCTTTTTAAACATTGGAAAATGCACACCAGGTCCCCCATATTAATGGTCAAACTAAGCGATGATAGGCAAGACAACATAGAACTCAAAATAGTTGAGAACAATCACCATATTTAGTCCTATTTTTAT
>JAVTVY010035140.1:0-14724 GCA_036873755.1 Hanleya hanleyi | reverse complement strand
ATAGATTTTACCGAAACAGTACGTTATTTTCAATTTGCGACAATAAAACCAGAAGTAATGTTCACAAATCCTCAAATAGCAGACATATATTCCTTAATTTCCGAAAAACAATATCCCAAGAACACCTGAATATGATGCATAACTCACCTAGTTGAATTTGCTAAATCCCGTGGAAAATGTAATTTTGATCAACACCAAAGGACACTATTGTAGCCTTCAATCAAAGGTCCTTCAATCAAACGAATTCTCAAATGATCTAGGGAACGTCTCGTAACGTCTGTCTGATTCCTCTTAGCCAGGAGCTAGGGGTCGTTCCGTTTGAACGCCATGTATGTCACATCTTTGTTATGTTCAACTAAACAGTCATAATGAGAGCGTGACATATACTCGATATAGAAAACCACATGGATCGAAAAAACACAGGACAGCGATGTGGATTTCACAATAAAACATCATTATGTCTACTGGAACCTATTGCCTGCTTCCCTCTTGCAACAACAAACCTGTATTTTAATAGGTTCTGACTATCAAACGTTGAAGGTATACTCGAGGGGGTACGGAAAAGTCCCCCCCCTGGAAAACTTCCCCCTGGAAAGATTCCTCCCCGGCAAAACCCCCCCCCCCCTAGGAATTCCCCCCCGGAAATTATCCCCCCCCCCTTTCATATATTAAGTGAAACTCAGACAACAAAATATACGAAAAATGAACATTCATGGTTTATTAAAATATATACTGAAAACTAGACATATCGCGATCACATACATTCACAATAGCACTACAATCATATGTAAATCATACATATATGAGCACCATGAAGTACAATCAGTAATATTATATATATGCATATATTAATTTACTTGTACCTAATACATCGACCAACAGACTGAAGTGTCTCTTCGATCGTTTTCACACCATCTCTGCGGTCGACACAAATCTTCTGCAGTCTTTCCTGTAAATTTTTGGAAGCTCTTTTCACTCGTTTTCGCTGTCGGTGTCCGGCGGCATCTTCGAGGAGAGCGGTGGCAGCAACGATTGATGACAATATATAGGACTGCATAGATGTACACGATATATAGTGTTTTCTCACTATAAGTTTATCTGAACTTATACAAATCAGCATATATAATCGGTAAACCGATATCCCCTTCAGACTCCATAATATGTTAAAATTGATAAACTCTCTAGCCCGGGCTTGGAGTATATTATTATTATAACGATTATAACACTTATTTATCAGTATAACTTAACCAATAACAGACTTAACGACTTGTACATAGCGACTCTTCTTTACTAGTATTTATATTTCCTCATTGTTATTGTTATTCATTATTTAATTATTTATTTTAATATCTAGCGCTGCAAAAGATCTTAAATTAACGAAGAAATGTACCGTGAAATTTAAATAAAACATTGAGTTGATGGGCCGCGAAATCCGTATGGGAAGCGGCCCTCAAACTACAATTTCAATCAATCAATCAATGTTCATTTTTCATATATTTTGTTCACGGAATTTCACTTGATATGGTATAAATGAAAGGTAGGGGGGGATAATTTTCGGGAGAAATTCCTAGGGGGGGGGGAGGGAGAGTTTTCCAGGGGGGACTATTGCCGGGGGGGAATCTTTCCAGGGGGAAGTTTTCCAGTGGGGGACTTTTCCTACACTCATATTCGAGTACTAACGCAGAATCACATTTGCGGATGATGGCTAAATACTGAATGCTGACACCTATACTCGCCTAATTGATTATTCCTACCCATTTATTGGTATCAAAACAACCTGTCAGTGTTGATATGTTGTCTGCTGATATTCCTACTCATTTATTGGTATCAAAACAACCTGTAAATGATGATATTCCTACCCATTTATTGGTATCAAAACAACCTGTCAATGTTGATATTCCTACCCATATATTTGGTACACAATCAAACCACGTCACTGTTGATACCTTGCCCACTTCTAATGGTTGTGTTCTTCGCTTTAGTTGTTAGAGTTGTCTCAACAGGTTATTGTTTGGGAGTTGTCTCCCATGATTTCTATTCATGTTCTTTTGGAGTTGTCTCCTCTTGGTCTATGTCATCAGTGCAGAGATCGCAATGAAATTGAATTGAATTGAATTGATTGTTTTTTTTCATCAAGAAACATCGTTGTACTATCAGTACACCAACGAAATTAAATTTCTGAATTGTCAAGTTCCATACCCTTTATTCAGATCTTTTGATAGATATAAAACGTAAGAATAAGTAGGCTATCAACTTCCTCTATAATGCCACAAAATTCATAACATCTCTGTATTCTTTATATACACGTTTGGATAGTATCTCAGTGCAGACGAGCATCAAGCGATTTACTGTGCCTCAACACTGATTTTGCTCAGAACCCAAACTGTGAAGACAACCTTCGGAATAAGTTGCCAAACTGGATTGTCCATATAAAATCGTTTGAGCTCAGGGGAGCATAATTTATTAAAAAAATATCCCGTCTTCATTCAACATTGTTCGTCATTTCAACTCAGTCGCATTTTATGCCCGACTCCCACAGGATCACACCGTCCGTTAACCTACTGTAAAGTTTTCCACCACAACAAACACTCCAGCGGCTGTTGTACGGTATACCACCACACCTTTTCTTCACTATCTTGCCATTTTCACAGCGGTGCGAAAAAGCACTGTAGCTGTCCGTATTGCAACACCTTGTCCTTTTCGTAAGTTGTTTCTTGCGAAGTACCCCACCACAGCAAAGTTTAAGGGGAGTGCCATTGACGCAGACGACTTTGCCATTTACACATTTGGACTTTTTGGCGCTGTAGCTCGACTTCCCACAACACGAGGTCTTCTGGAAAGCTTTCTTTCGGTGCAGGACACCATCACAACACACCTTTAAGGTCTTACTGTACTTCTTCCCATTACATTTCGCTGAAAGTACCAAAATAGTGACACTATTATACACAATTTCTGTCATTAGCATACTTTGCGATTTATTCCTTAATCCTTCACGTCGTGCATTTCACACTAGGGACTTTCAATCATGACCATGGACATATTTTATGAAAGAAAGAATAATTTAGCCGTCAGCGGAAGTCGAACTCAGGACTCCTCTAATCCGAGAGTTGCTCTTATCGTCTGAGTTATGCTGGCGCATTGACAATATCCCCGTGAATTGTCCCAACCAGAACATTACCTATGAGCCGGCTTAGCTCAGATGGTAAGAGCAACTCACGGATTAGGGGTTCGATTCTCGCTGACGGAGAAATTTTTGTTTCTCCCAAAATTATTTCCATACATGCTAATTATGTCCTGCGGGCTATTACTCTTACAAACGTCCGGTCCGTCATTCATAATTCAGCCGTCGTCAATTAAAGAATATCCGTGTCCATGATCCACAGACCCATTCCATATTCCATATAACAGTATTAGCACCAATAGATATACCACATACGAAATTGTCATTTCTATATTCATGAACATAAACTTTTTGGGGTACGTGTAATCATTTGAACGGAGAGGACCAAAACGAGCCACATATTCGAATATCCTCAGGAGTCCCTCTGAATGTAGCAAAGACATGTGACTAAAGCTAACGCTAATGTACAAATGTACATTTGTAAGAAAAAGCTAACGCTAATGTACAAATGTACATTTGTAAGAAAAAGCTAACGCTAATGTACAAATGTACATTTGTAAGAAAAAGCTAACGCTAATGTACAAATACAAATTATGAAATCAACTTAATAAGGGCTGCAAAATAACCATAACCATTGTGAATTGTGTTCCGGGTGCCTTTGACAACACGCAGTGGTCACTGATTCAAATAGATACCTTACTGCTAGACACGGGACAGGACCGATTTTGTCCCCGCTGCATCTGCCCAAAATTGTTTAGCAGTAACAGTAGAGAATTCTGGTTTCCGGAGTATCAGTTAGCATATTTGTAGTTTATCCAGTCTTGTACCTATTGTCAGATCAGGGGAGTTGTCCTCAAATTTCCGTAAGCTGGTGGCAAGGTACGACAGTATGGCTTTTCACACTTCTTCTGATATCCATTCATACATATCGTGTCACATCATGGAAACTTGGAATCTTCACATTATCTATGCCTACTGTTATGCCAAAATAAGTAACGCACATTCCCTCTCTGGTTTGAATGTGGTGGGCACATGTAGTTCACAATGAATTACTCACAATTGTCTGCCACAAACATATGGAGCCGTAAAAGGGGCATGGAATTTTTTTTGGCGCATATTTAGTCGTTCTAACGACATAAGTAGTAGTGTAAGTGCTTATTGAGCCAACTTTCACCCGGATGTAAAAATGACGTCACTTCCGATGGTAGCGCCATCTATACACTCTGGACGCAAGGGAGACAACTCGGACTAATGATGATCAAGGCATGTACTGACCTATCTAGGCTATAGTTCCGGCAACCTTTGACCTCGAATTCTTCCGCGGTGATGCGGTCTGGTGGTGATGCGGTCTGCCTCCGCGGACAGAAAGTAGTCCCATGGGTTGACTTCCAATGTTAATGTATACGGGGAATACCTAAATAGACGTTTTGTGACCTAGGTGGGTCCCTAGTGGACCGATGGGGTCGAGTGAGGTATCAAAGTGAAGCATTCGTCAAGGGGCATCTGATGGGCTGGGTGTGGGATTGAAATATCGGCATTCTGCGCATGCGCGGTGGCCAAAGGGTATGAAAATAGACGTTTTGGAGCTAGGGGAGCCCCTAATGGTCCGATGGGGTCATATGAGGTATCAATGTGAAGCATTCATGAAGGGGCATCTGACTGGACTAGCGGCTCGGGCGTTGTCACCATTCTGCGCATGCGCGGTGGACCAAGGGTATGGAAATAGACGTTTTGGGATCTAGGGGAGCCCCTAATGGGCCGATGGAGTTGTATGAGGTATCAATGTGAAGCCTATGTGAAGGGGCATCCAGTCATGGGTGGGTGCATGTAAAATTTTTCCTGAAAAAAAAATCCGGAACACGGACTTGCCTATATGGGGTATGGGGGGTATATAGGTCGCCGGGCTTAACGGGGCTTGTCTATCAATAGAGTTATCTCCCCCTAGTTCCAGGGTGGGTGTATGTAAAATTTTTTCCTGAAAAACTTTATCCTAAATTACGGGAAAATGCCTATATGGGGTATGGGGGGTATAGGACCATCCTGGGAAACCTACTTCTCGACATTTGCGGTATAGGTTGTGGGGTCTCGTTTTCTTAGTCTCGTCAAGATAAACATGATAGGAAGTGTCGCGGAGCGAATCGTTGAAATTTTTGGAAAAAGTTCAGGGAGACCCATATAGCCCCATACTAGGGGTATAGGACCAATGTTTGTCCCACTGGGAAACCTACTTCTAGACATTTGCGGTATGGTTGTTTGGATTTGTTTTCTTAGTCTCGTCAAGACAAACATGATAGGAAGTGTCCTGGCACGAAACGGTGAAATTTTTGAAAAAAGTTCGAGGTCTGTCTATAGCCCCATATAGACCCATATACGGGTTATGGGGGTATAGGTCCAATGTTTGTCCCACTGGGAAACCTACTTCTATGCATTTGCGGTATGGTTGTTTGGATTTGTTTTCTTAGTCTCGTCAAGACAAACATGATAGGAAGTGTCCCGGCACGAAACGGTGAAATTTTAAAAAAAAGTCACCAAGTATAGGCCTATACTGCATGGCTATGGGTGTATAGGTCCATACGGGGTGGACGTGTTGGGATCTAGGTGGGCCACTAATGGTCCGATGGGGTCGAGTGAGGTATCCATGTGAAGCTCTCATGCAGGAGCACTTGACTACACTAATGGTTCGTACGTTGTCAATATTCTGCGCATGCGCAGCCTGGCTGTCGTATAGAAAGCAGGCATTTATGGGGGTGTGTGTGTGTGGGTGTGTTTGGGTTAGAGATGGGCTATTCACGGTTCGAATGGGTCGTGTGAGGTATCCATGTGAAGCCTATGTAATGGAGCATCTGATGGCGTGGATGTGGGGTAGAAATAGGGTCATTCTGCGCATGCGCGGTAGCCAAAGGGTATGGAAATAGACGTGTTGGGGTCTATGTGGGCCCCTCATGGGCCTATTGTGTCGAGTGAGGTATCCATGTGAATCCTATGTGGGGGAGCATCCACCTGGACTAACATTCACGTGGTTTGGTGGGTCTGCGCAAGTGTGTGACGTCACTTCCGGTTTGGGTGAATGGGGCGTGACCTTTGGACATGTCTAGACTTGTCTGTGTCTCTCCGTGTCATGTACTGGGGTTTTTCCCCACAATGGCGTTCACGTAGTTTGGTGGGTCTGCGCAAGTGTGTGACGTCACTTCCGGTTTTTCAGAATGCTCAAACACTACCTCCAACTTTCCCGGCCCGGCCCGCCCCGGACCCCCAGCGCGCGCGCGCGGGGGTTCTCCGGCCGCAGCGCGCGCGCGCGTCAATGTAGGGAGAGGTTAAATCGACGCCTATTTCACCCGGATGTAAAAATGACGTCACTTCCGGTTTGGGTGAATGGGGCGTGACCTTTGGACATGTCCAGACTTGTCTGACCGCCATTGTTGGAAAATGGCGGATAATGGCGGATAATGGCGGAAGGTGACCGCCATTGTGGGAAAATGGCGGATAATGGCGGAAGGTGACCGCCATTGTGGGAAACCCCCAGAGACAGGTCAGTACATGCATTCCTATGATGTTCACGCATAATAAAAGGATTGATCTGTAATCTGTGTTGTTGTTGTTGCTCTCTTTTTTGCACTAACCCATCAGAATAGTACGTATCACGGACTACACCCGACGTCTAGGCGCGCATGTGTGACATGGTCTATAAAACACGTCTCTCTGGATCCTACACCTTCATTTCTACGGTTGCAGAGCCATGACGGAGATCCAGCCCTATGCGACTCGCATTTTACAGCATGCCACCGTGGTCAATTCACTCACGGGTTACCGAGCAGTGGTTCGGTCCATGTTTGCAGATGGCGACGACAACGAGGGGCGACGCCAGATCCTGAACGAGTTCACAGAAGCGGTCCTCGACAGAGTGCAGTCGATGGAGAGGTGTGCCATCACTCACCACTACTGGACTATGACAGCCATCCTTGATACTCGGGCTATGGACCAGGAGCGCTCACGCCGCAACCAGCGACGGCTGGTTGGCCTAGTCATGCTCTGTGCCCTATTGACCCTGGCGCTGTGGCATTGACAGTGGGACCTGACTATAAATACGAGGGGCAGACACAGTGTGTGTCATTCAACGATCGTCATTGGATCAAGCATGTCACCCGTCCTACGAGCCATCCTTCCCCTTACACCCCGGGTGGGGTTACACGTCTATGAAGATAAAGTCACCCTCGTGGAAGACCGTGGAGATTTTTACTGGTCGCGCGCTGAGACCGTATCGAATACGGTTACGCTACACCGTGACGGCTGGACCAAATTTAAACGGGTGTTGAGCGGCGAACTCGACGGACACCTCATCCACATAGACAATGCCATCTACGTACACCGTGGACCGTTCTTCCCACGCCTGGGCCGCTACCAAGACCCTACGCGAGGCTTCACCCTAGACCCCGATCGTACACCGTGGACCCTCCCACGCCTGGGCCGCTACCAAGACCCTACGCGAGGCTTCACCCTAGACCCCGATCTGTGGACAGCCTTCGAGAAAGTGGTGCCTATCGTGGACCAGCTGTTTACACCGGACGAGCGGTCATCAGACGAGTTGGAGTGGGCTCGTGCCCTGAGAGAAGCGGCGGCAGAGCCCAATGAACAAATGTCTAGCCATGAACCAGACGACGATGCCATTGATTACCCGGCTAGACTCAGTCAGCCCAGTGACATGACCACCCGATCCTTTGATCTCAAGGGGTTCTCCCTATAAATACGAGAGACAGTCAAATCTGGTACCATTCACGTACTGACCATGGCGGAGGCAGTACGGGCGTATCTCAGCTTGACCCCCGAGGGTTTCCTGCACGTGTATGCGGATAAGGTCGATATCATGGAGGAGGTGGGAGACATCTGTGATGCGGACCCTACACAACCGTGCCCGGCCCACATTCGTCTGTCCCGAGAGGGCTGGACCAAATTCAAACGCGTATTGTCTGGTGAACTGGACGGCGACCTCATCCACTTGTGTCACGATGTGTACATCCGACGCGGCCCTTTCTTTGCTCAATTGGCTCGGCTAGATGGAGGTACAGTGCATTTTACCCTTCACCCTGATCTATGGTCTGCATTGGAAGATGCCGTAGTAGATGTGGATCAAGTGCTTATCAAGCCGTCATCAGACGAGTTGGACTGGTCATTTACCATGGACACTGTGGAAGCCAACGAGGAAAATGAGAAAGAAACTCCGGCCCAAGATATACCCGTTATAAATAAACGATAGAGCCAGGGTCCATCATCATTTGTCACCATGAAGCGCTGGGAGAAGGTGTTGGATAACTTATACTACAGTCCCGACAGTCCGGCGGCCTATAGTGCATTGTCGGCTCTCTATCGAGCGGCCAAACCCCAGGGGATACAACGTGCCCAAGTCCGAGATTGGTTAAGAAAACAAGACACCTATACCTTACATCGATCTGTCCGTCGCCATTTTCTACGGAACCGGGTCATCGTGGGAGGAATAGATGCCCAGTGGCAAGCGGATTTGGGCAATATGAGCGCCTTTGCCAAACACAACGATGGGAATCGGTATATCTTGACGTGCATCGATATCCTATCGAAGTATGCGTGGGTGGTACCCATCCGGACGAAAACGGGGGCGAATCTCATAGCGGCGTTCAAAGGCCGGGCGCAAACCTTTGTATTTGCAAACCGACGAAGGCACGGAATTCCTCAACAGACCGTTCCAACAGTTTCTGAAAGCCCAGAAGGTGTTTTTCTTCCATACGTACAACGAGACCAAGGCTTCCGTGGTGGAAGGGTTCAACAGGACATTCAAAGGCCGCATGTATAAATAGTTCACCTATAAGAATACAAGGCGGTACATCGATGTTCTCCCGAAACTTGTGAGTGGTTACAATCGAGCCTATCATCGGGGTATAGAGAGAGCCCCCATTACCGTGACCCAACGCAATGAATCCCAAGTCCGGCGTGTATTGTACCCCAGGCCATCGCAGCGAACGCCGAATGCGGTGTACAAGGTCGGGGACCCTGTACGGATCAGTAAAGTCAAAGGTCAATTTGAGAAAAGTTACTTGCCCAACTGGAGCGATGAACACTTCCTGATTAAACGGCGCCTACTCCAACAGCAGCGAGTCTATGAACTGGAAGATCTCCAAGGGGAACCGTTGCTAGGGACGTTTTACGAGACGGAATTACAGCCTGTCGTAAAAACACAGCAAGACTACTACACGGTGGAGCAGATTTTGAAAACGGAACGTCGACGTGGCAAACTGTTTCATTTCGTCAAATGGCAAGGTTGGCCCAGTTCCTTCAATTCCTGGGTCGCTGCCAACCAGGTGAAACGACTATAAAGCCAGACACCACTGCCGTCATCCTTCATTCCACGTCCGACCACAGTGCTATGGACAAACAGCAGCTGCCTCTGAACACAGCGTCTCTCAAAACGCGCAAAGCGCAAGTGGGCTTTGTGGTGATAGTGCTAACCCTGCTGAGTGTGTTGTACGGAGGTGTGTTTTACGACGTAACCTATGTCAGCACGTTACTTAACCAACTGAGAACACCAGCCACCAGTGAAACCGGTCTACAGATAGCACCAGTCAACCCCGTATCGAGCCCAGTCACCACCACACCCCGTGTACAAGCCACGTCGAGCTCCACACCAAGCTCCACACCTACACCAAGTACACCCACTACGTCTGAAAACCCACCGGATTTCATCCCTCACAGTGAACAGACAACGACGACCGACGTTGTACCCACCCCCATCATCCCTCGCAGTGAACAGACAACGACGACCGACGTTGTACCCACCACTCCAGTTCACTCGTACGAAATTTACAAGAGCGGGTTACCACGACAGCGCATACAGCTCGAACCATGGACCCTCGGTGGCAGCATCCCTTCACTTGCGTCATCGCAGGACCGACGGGTTCCGGCAAAACGCACTTCGTCAGGAAGCTCCTTCAACACGCCGACAGCATGATTACGGAGAATGGCAGGAAGCGTATGCAGCAATGCCCCACATCACGTTCGTGGAAGGCCTACCCAACCTGGCCGATTTGGAACCCGACACCTTGGTGGTTCTGGATGATCTCATGGCGGAGACGGAGGCGCGGGTCACCCAACTCTTTACCAGAGGCAGCCACCATCGACGGCTCAGCATCATCTACATTGTGCAGAATCTGTTCAGTAAAAACAAAGAACATCGGAACATCAGCATGCCCACTACCTGGTGGTACTGCTGCACCTGGCGAGACAGATGTATCCCGGCCGCACACCGTTTGCGTTGGAAGCCTTTAAAGATGCGACAACCCTTCAGCACGGGTATATACTCTTCGAACTCAAGCAAGCCACCCCCGAGCACCTTCGACTACGGACCGGCATCTTTCCCGGAGAGGCCCACCACGTGTACATGCAAAAATAATGTAAACACACCCACAGTGGCGCCCCCAGCTGGGGTGTGTGTGTTTGATGATGGGGATAATAAAAAGAATGAATACCACAGCATGGTTGACTTTGTCTCTGTTCTCTGAGGTGGATAAAAAGGGCAGAGTTGCGGGTTCTGGCATTAGTTGTACATGATGTCTGCGCGAGTACGGAAGCACGCTCCGACGCTCCGTGTATTGAAGACGGCCCCACCCGAGTTGGTCCGAACCATTGTACGCGGTGCGGACCCTGACCTTGTACGCTGTCTGTGCGAGATCGGGTACAACCTGTTAGAAGGCAACGTACCACTGACTCCGGCTCAGAAGACCAAGTTGGCCATGCATAAGACAGGTCTCCGAACCCTAGTCCAGAAGCGGGTCCCTCAACACACAAAGGAAAAAGGTGTTACAGAAAGGCGGCTTTCTCGGGGCCATCTTAGCACCGTTGGGCGCTTCCGTGTTGGGTCCAGTATTGGGTGGACTGTTCGGCCGACAATGAACCACACGAAAAAAATTGTCCTCGTCGAACCACGATTCCTTCAAAACCTCCAATCGCCCTATCCTGTCCTGGTGAAGACCATAAACACCCTCGATGGAGAGATGCAACAGATCTTACAGAGACCGGGGTTAAGCGACAGTGAGAAAGTACAACGGTACAATGAGACGCTTCAACGGTACATGACGTTCATGGACCAATACAAAACCCTCTCTGCCCCACCACCACCACCACCACCACGTGACACACCGCCGACCTCAGCACCGCTCCAACAGCCGCCATTACCAGGGGTACCACCCACAGACGAGTACTCCAAGGCCGAGGACCGCGATGTACTCGTATATGACTGGGCCGCCCATCATTTCAATGTACAAGCCCCGTTCTGGGCTTAAGATCTTTCAATGTACACACGCCCGCTGTTCTGGGCTTAAGTTTACAAGCCCCCCCTGTTCTGGGCTTCAGTTCTTTCAATGTACAAGCCCCCTGTTCTGGGCTTCAGTTCTTTCAATGTACAAGCTTCCTGTTCTGGGCTTCAGTTTTCACGTGGTTGTTCTCACGTTGTTGTTGTTCACTGAATAAAAAAAATGAGATCTCACCAAAAAACCCTGTCTTGTGTGTTTTCTATATGAGCATAATGCATGAAACTGGCTTTGAACACTGTATTAGCCAATCAGTGGCCTAGAATGGAGCCAAAGGTAACCCATCCATGTCCAGAAAACATTACCCGGGTGTACAAGAACCCGGATGTAGGCGAAAGCATCCCAGTACCCGGATGGAGGCGCAGACGTGTACCTAGTACCCGTCCATTGGTTCTTTTTATCGATCGCTCATTGGCTCTTTTTTCTCGACCGCTGATTGGTCCAAATGGATCTGCCCATCCTTCCCAGGTTAATTTACAATCCCCTTTTGGGGTTCAAGCTCTGACTATCGATGCCGCAACATCGTCCCCTCCGAACCTTGCCGAAAGGGAGACCTTGGACCGTTTGACCTGGATGTGACCTTTGACCTTTTGACCCGACATGCATCCGCGCACTGCCGGTGATGACGCGCGCGCGCGCTGCGGCATCAGTTCATCCCGCGCTGCGGCCGGGCCGGGGGCCGGGAAAGTTGGAGGTAGTGTTTGAGCATTCTGATAAACCGGAAGTGACGTCACACACTTGGGCAGACCCACCAAACTACGTGAACGCCATTGTGGGGGAAAACCCCAGTACATGACACGGAGAGACACAGACAAGTCTAGACATGTCCAAAGGTCACGCCCCATTCACCCAAACCGGAAGTGACGTCACACACTTGCGCAGACCCACCAAACAACGTGAATGTTAGTCCAGGTGGATGCTCCCCCACATAGGATTCACATGGATACCTCACTCGACACAATAGTCCCATGAGGGGCCCACATAGACCCCAACACGTCTATTTCCATACCCTTTGGCTACCGCGCATGCGCAGAATGACCCTATTTCTACCCCACATCCACGCCATCAGATGCTCCATTACATAGGCTTCACATGGATACCTCACACGACCCATTCGAACCGTGAATAGCCCATCTCTAACCCAAACACACCCACACACACACCCCCAAAAATGCCTGCTTTCTATACTACGGCCAGGCTGCGCATGCGCAGAATATTGACAACGTACGACCCATTAGTGTAGTCAAGTGCTCCTGCATGAGAGCTTCACATGGATACCTCACTCGACCCCATCGGACCATTAGTGGCCCACCTAGATCCCAACACGTCCACCCCGTATGGACCTATACACCCATAGCCATGCAGTATAGGCCTATGGGCCTACCCAGGCCTCGGTGACTTTTTCAAAAATTTCACCGTTTCGTGCCGGGACACTTCCTATCATGTTTGTCTTGACGAGACTAAGAAAACAAATCCAAACAACCATACCGCAAATGTCTAGAAGTAGGTTTCCCAGTGGGACAAACATTGGACCTATACCCCCAGTATGGGACTATATGGGTCTATATGGGGCTATAGACAGACCTCGAACTTTTTTCAAAAATTTCACCGTTTCGTGCCGGGACACTTCCTATCATGTTTGTCTTGACGAGACTAAGAAAACAAATCCAAACAACCATACCGCAAATGTCTAGAAGTAGGTTTCCCAGTGGGACAAACATTGGTCCTATACCCCTAGTACGGGGCTATATGGGTCTCCCTGAACTTTTTCCAAAAATTTCAACGATTCGCTCCGCGACACTTCCTATCATGTTTGTCTTGACGAGACTAAGAAAACGAGACCCCACAACCTATACCGCAAATGTCGAGAAGTAGGTTTCCCAGGATGGTCCTCTTCCCCCCATACCCCATATAGGCATTTTCCCGTAATTTAGGATAAAGTCCGTGTTCCGTATTTTTTCAGGAAAATTTTTACATACACCCACCCTGGAACTAGGGGGAGATAACTCTATTGATAGGCAAGCCCCGGTAAGCCCGGCGACCTATATACCCCCCATACCCCATATAGGCATTTTCCCGGATTTTTCGATAAAGTCCGTGTTCCGTTTTTTTTTTTCAGTGCTCGATTAATGAATTCACATTTCAGATGCTAATTCGGAATCTTTCAACGGCTCTCCGCAAATAGTAATTTTGAATACCAACCAATCGAAGAGCCAGTCCTATACGCTCAGACGAACATTGTCAGACAGACTGAACAGGTGCATCATAGGTTCAATCTGTGCCTCCACTTCTCATAAGTACGCTTTATCTTCTCCTAATTATAGTGTTCTAGAGTAAGTGAAACGTTTACGTGGGGAATGGATGTTTCCACAAGAGAGTGCGCAGGGTCCCCAAGACAAACTGTCAGGCTACCGGGAACGCACTCGTGCACTGATCTTGGCCAACGAGGGAGTTCGATTCAACCTGCCACCTTGTCTGGATCGAGGAGGTTGGAAAGGAAGAGCTGTAATGACAACCAAAGCAAATTAATACAATACTGACATATAATTCTATGAGCAGGAATACAGGATTCAGTTCGCGGTAGCGTATGATCCCTGAAAAGAACATCCCTGATCTATGAATTGGATTTACCTGTATTCTTATTTTTAACCGAAGTCCAATATACTATATCGCGATCAGGCCAGGTCACAGCCACAGTCTGGTCACGGCCGGTTCTCTCGTGGTTGGATCCAGCTTCTATCTTCCTTCCCTAGGGCTTCGTGGTTGGGTCCAGCGTCTATCTTCCTTCCCCAGGTCTTCGTCCACTCCCGTATGGATGGACTTGACGTCGTGTCTCGTCTTACACGACCTGGCCCTCCCGTGGTTATGTCCGGCGTGTGTCTTCCTTCCCCCGGTCTTCTTCCCTCGGGCTGTATGGACTTCTCGTCGTCGTCGTGTCTCGTCTTACACGACCTGGCCCCTCCAAGCGTTGGTAACTGTCAATGGATGCGGACGGCCTGGGCACGACAGTACTCTCACGGTACAAAGGCTTCTACGGCACCGGCCCGTCTCTCTGTAACACCGCAGGACTATTCAACTGCACGGCTCACCACAGCAGCAGACGGCATCCCTCGTAGGAATACACCCCCCCCCAGGCTTCAGCGACCCCGCTCACGGCGACTCACTCAGCGACCCCGCTCCAAGGACGAATCATCAAGGCTAGAGTTCACGGCTACACGGTCCACATAGGATCGGACATCGATAACACACGGTGGATGGATAGGCACCTGGTCT